>PVLA01008654.1:0-85756 GCA_004027455.1 Hydrochoerus hydrochaeris
AACACAAAACCCTCTACGATGGCAGGGGCTTTGTGGGCTCCACCTTCACAGCCTCACCTTAGGGTGCTGTGCAAAGACCTCTGCATCCGTGAGCTTTTCACTGCTGGGACAAAATGCCTAACAGCCACAGCTGAAAGGAGGAGAGGTTCCTTTTGGCTCATGATTCCAAAGGATTCAGAAGGGTGCATTTGGTTCTGGTGATGTTAGTAACAAGGACAACCATTATAATGGTGGTGAGAATGACGAAGTGATGGTACCCATTGGCGTGATGGCAACCCACATTGCAATGTCATAGGGCGACAGAGAGATTTGGAATCACACAGATCTGTCTCAAAGCCCTGTCCTGCCACTTACTTGTTGGGTCAGGTTTTCATCTGTACACTCTGGTGTTCTAGGGAAGAGAAAATGGAGTTGGTTTCTTAGGGCAATATCTAAGTATTTCATACATTTCATAGTGGTTACTGTGAGGAGTGGGGGAGGAGGAAGAGGGGAGGGTGTACATTCAGTTCCCAGGAGGTGTCCTAGGTCTCCTCCCACATGACTAGGAAGATTGGCCTCGATCATGGGCCATAACCCTCTCCCAGCAGACACCTCGGCAGCTCTCGCCCACAGGGTATTTTCACCAGCCACCTGTGCTCTTAAGGGTCCAGTAAAGCCTTCCACGCCCTTGCAGGAGCCACCCACTTAAAAATTAACCTGGCTGCCCTAGCCAAGCTGGGAAGCAAAGGTTATCTCTGGGAGTATTACATCACTTTCTTACCCTTCACCCTGGTACCCTGTGGCATTAAACTGACCCCCAGTCTCCTGGAAACCTGATCGTCCTGTCAGATTTCTTTCTCTCTCCCAGACTCATGTGATACTCCCTGGCTCTTACTTTTACCCTGTCCAATCAATACTTGCCATTTGGGTTTCTGGGGCCTCAAATTTAATCACAATGAAAGTTAACATGTGCTACATGCTTACTATGGTCCATGGATTAGTTTATTTCACCCACACAGAGTTGGGTGAAACTAGGAGCCCCATTTCACAGATGAGGTACTGAAGCTTAGAAAAGTGAAGTAACTTCTTCCTGGTACAGGTTATACACTGAGATATATTTGATCTTAGAGCCCGGGTTGACCCTACCACATGATGCTGCCCATCTCTCAAAGGCTTAATCCACAGGAATGAAGAAATCAAAGAGGCAAGATGGAGGGGACCATGGAGAAATCACGCGTGTGGCTGACCCTCAGATGCCCCGGAAAAGGCTCCACCTGAGCTCTGTCTAGATGCTGAATTGGCATCGTTATGGTCCAAGTCTCCTGCACAGATGGAAACCTCAGGACAGATGGGTGTAGTGGAGCACACTGTAATCCCAGCTCTTGGGAGGCTGACACAAGAGGATTGTGGGTTCAAGGCCAGTCTGGGCTACATAGTTAGACCTTGTCTCCAAAAAGCAAAAGAAAAAAAAAAGGAAAGAAAGAAATGCATCAACCAGTCAATCTCAAGGTAGCAGCCACAGGTCTTAGACCTCTTTCTGAAGAGTAACACTTTCTTACTTTTACTGCAGCAATTCCATTTCCAGAAGCATGTTGCCCAGTGTAATTGCTTGTGTGTGAATTGACACATATACAAAGTCACTCATGGTTTGTAACGGCAAACAATTTGGAAGCAACTCAAAGCTCTGTCACTGGAGGGTTTAATAAATTGTGAAATATGTGTGTGATGGGATACTCTGCAGTCATAAAACAAAATGCACTTCTAGCTGAGGAATGTGGAAAGGACAAATAGGATACAGCCTTCTACAACATGTCACTAAGTTTAAAAAGGTAAGAAGAGTATTGTGTTAACCTGACATTTGTGTCAAACAGGAAAAAGAGGAGGAGAAATAGTTGTGTCTCCTTGTATATGTTTAGATGGGCTCTAGAGGGGTATTTAAGAAATTGGTGCCATCGTCCGCCTTCAGAAAGGGACCCACGCAGCGAGGAAACAACAGTGGGGCAGGGGCTTTTTGCCGTATTCCACTATATGCCTTCTCGATTTGAGCATCTGTGCCAAAATAAATCCACACACAAACATCCACCTGTGTACATATGTGTTCGTGAGGGGGCATTCAGGGCACACAGAGAGGCAGTGGGCACAGGGTTAGAGGCCTTGAACTTGTTGTCTCTAACACTCTGGAAACGCCACCTAACACTTCTGGGGCTGGGTTTCTCAGCTGGGCGGCAGGAGCACAAAGATATCCCTTTCCCTGTGCCAAGCAGAAGGCAGAGAGACACTAGGCACCTGTCCGTTCATCCTCCCGATGTCTGCTGAGCACCAGCTCTGGGCCAGGTTCTGGGCTACACACTGATTTATCTAGGAGGGTCCAGCACTCATGCTGCCCCACCAAGCAGCCCGGGATCCCAGTTGCAGAGGGATCGGTGGAGCTGGTCAGTCCTGGTATCATGAATATTGCAGCAGCAGAGCATGGGCTCGGGGGACTCCACCAAGCCTAATCTTTATTCAGCGCTGTAGAAGGCCTACATAAGCCAGTGCCATTCAGGCTCAGACCCAAAGGATCATAAATATGTCTTTGCCTGGAGAAAGGAGGAGAGAGGAGCCTTCCAGGAGGGTGATGTAAACATTCTGAGCCAGAAATAAAGGTGGAGAGCCTAAGCAAAGTGGCTAGGGCACAGAGGGCAGAGAGAGAGAGTGGGAGACAAAGTGAGTGTGCAAACGTGCCCTGGCCAATCCCCCAAACGGTGAAGACCGGGGGCGGGGGGGGGTCACATCCCAGCGCAGCGGCACTGTGTCCTTAACGGCCTTCCCTGCACCACACTTGGTCATGACAACTGCGAGCTGTGAGATTTAAGAGGTGTTTGTGACGCGGCAGCAGCTCTTACAACGCAGCCCTTATGTTATTTATTCATGGTTACATGGGAGGATGACTTCAGACCCGCGGTGGCTGACATGGAATGCTGGCACTCTCCGGGCTCGCCTGGCGCTGGGCTGTATAAATAGAAGCCAGCAGTCATCAAGAGCTTCCCGGGCTGAGGTCATCTTCCCTCTGGCATCACAGCAGGCCCAGACAAGTGTTAGGGCCACATCTGCACCCCACAGTCAGCAAAGGTCAGCAGAACATGATAGGAGCAGAGGGGAGCCAGCAGGGAACTGAAAATAACACCTGTGAGAAGGTAAAGCAGCCTGGCTTGGGTGAACATGGTAGGCAGAATGAAAGGCTTCCCTGGGCCTCCAGGTGCGGCTTTAAGCTCTCTGTGTGAACTGCTTCGCCGAGACCTCACGATCAGCTATAATTCTATTACCTCTGATTCAGAGGAGGACAGGGAGGCGCAGGAGGGTAAGTAACCTGTCCAGTGCAGTAGAACTAGTTGATTCCGTTCTACATCTGGGTCCAGAGCAGTGATGGTGAACCCATGGCAGGTGTGGGGTTTTTTTCCTTTTTTTTTTTAATGAAAAAAGAATAAAAACAGTGATACAAAATTTCAAAACAAAATAATAGGAGATTAACAATGGTTAATACATTGTGTATTATTACCTTCAAAGTAGCTGTTCAGATTACAAGAGAGGCATGAAAAAAATGATCAAACATGGAAAATAGTGTTTGTGGATATTTTTCAATATACATACACAGTTGTAGGTACTGTATGATCTAAATTTTGTTGTAAATAGATGCATATAGAGAATATTCCTGGAAGAAAATGTACCAAAATGTTATTAGTTGTTCTCTGTGAGTGGAGTAATAACAGATGATCTTTTAGTATCTTCTTTATATTTTATTACAGTTTGTAAACTTTGCAAAGTAATACAAGCAAACATGAAAAAAATTATCAAACAATCAAATAATGAAAGCTTACACCATTCATTCTGATGAACTAACAGAGATTAGTAGTATATTTAACTATCTTGTATATATTTAAGACAAAAGATGTTAATGAGCTATTTTTTCTAAACTAAAACCTCAGTGTTCAGGTTTAATTGCAGCATTGGTTCTTTGCAATAAATAAGTGGGTTTGGGGTTGCAGTTTGGTCTGTAAAAGTTTCTCTAACAGGTTCACCATCACTGGTCTAGAGCCTCTCAGCTTGAGCACTTTGCTTCACCAACTGTCTACACTGGTCCCTGGAACACTGTGAAGGCGGAAGTTCATTTAGCGACAACATTCACACTCAAGCGGTCAAGCGTTTGGTCTACCAGAAAGCCCTCATTGCACAGTAACACAGTCACTGCTTTTCTGAAGCCATGGGTGGCTTTAGTCCTTGTTCATCAGCATGAACTGCCAGTATACACACACACACACACACACGCACACACACACACACTGCGGCCTCACCGAGGACTAATCAGGGTTTCTATTTGGCTCTCATAAATTCTCAGAGCACCTAGACCTTGCTGTGGGCTGTGGGAACCTTTGGTTTAGACTCAAGTCTGGAGCAATCCAGTTCCCTCGGCCTCCTGTTCCACTAAAACCCAACCAAGCAGTGGGAACGTGATTATCTGCACAAGAAACAGAATTGGAAGTGATGTTAATGACAATAACTTATCATCTACTAAGTCACACATGCCTTCAACTTAATCCTCTCAATAACACCACCAATTGAAGTAAGTTAGCTCATGCTATTATCCCTGTGTTCCCCATAGAAACCTAAGCTCAGTGTTGAAGTGCTTGCCACAAGAGAGAAACTGGCTGAGCCAGCACTCACACTCAGCACTGCCTTCCTCCACATCCCTGCTCCTAGCCAGGAGGCCACGGTGACTCCACTGAGAGTCGTGAGGAACACCCCAGGAACTACCCTGTTCAACCGACATTTATTGATCACATACTATGTGCCCAGCACTATACTGAGCCTTAGGGATTATCTTAGTTACTTTCTTGTTGCTGGGACACAATACCCTATATCTAGGACTTAAAGGAGGAAAGGTTTATTTTGGCTCAGAGTTTGTAGAGGTTCCAGTCCATAATCAGCTGGCTCCAAGGCAGCACATGGCAGAGGAGAAATAGTCTATGAGCAGGCAGTAAGAGCAGAGAGCGGTTAAAGGAGGTGAAAAGGGGCGAGAGGAGGGGCTCCTCCTCTGACCAGGCTTCACCTCCCAACACTACATTTAGACATAAACCCATCAGTGGACTGGTCCACTGTGAGTCTCCTGCTCCCCTCCCCTGATCCACTCACCTCCCAAAAGTCCCACCTATGAGCACACGAAGCTTTGGGGGGCATCTGGATACAAACCATAACAGAGATCTAATAAGACTCTCTACCCAGGAGAACTGAGTTCAGTAAGGAAACTATGAAATTTACTAATCCAATGAATATTTATTGAGAACAGATAGGGCAGTGGTGCTGTTCCAGGAGGGTTAGGACCTTTCAACACAGTGGAAGCCCACATCTGGGGCAGGTGTTGGGTAAGTTAGAAACAGGAGTCCTGCCCTCGGCCCCAACTGGGGCTCCCCTCCGGCTCCTCCAGGAGCCCTGTAGCATCAATGCGAAATCCCCCACCCATGCCTTCCTTGGAGTCACCCCAGAAGGAAAGGCGAGGGCTGCCCTGTGAGCTAATCCTTGTGGTGCTGAATCACCAGGGCTCTAGAGTTGTCACAGGGAGTCAAAGTCCTCCTCACAATGCTCCCAAGGAGATGAAGTTGAATTTGCTTCCACTCCAAGAGTGACTGCATTGGAAAGCAACGCCTTTGTCACAGGAAACGAGAGCAGCAGGGGTATTAGAGGCCACATGAGGGTGCTAAGTATTTGCTCCAAAATGTTTGGGAATAAAGGAGGTATTTTTTAAATTAAGTGTCTCACTACTGGAAGGAGGGGTGTGGCTGGAAATTTTCAGATGAACCAATAACAGGTTTCCTGTCTGCAGCACAGGAAAGGTGAAATGCCACCAAACAACATGGAGAGTATGGCATCTGTGTTTGGAGTCACCAGGGCCAGGCTGCTTAAGGAGGAGACCGTAAGGGTCTAGGGGGGCACATTTAAACCCTGCTGGTCACTTCTTTCAGGCTGGGATCAAGCCCTCAGAAGACCTATGACTCTGGCCTATGGCGCCAAGCCAACATTACCACCTCCTGCCAAAGGGCACACGCCTCATGGCAACATGAAGTTTCCTCTTTAAAGTGAGTCAGTTTGAAATAAAGTATCAGCAAATAAAAAATCAGGCGGCCCTGCCATGGAATACACAAACTGGTGCTGCGTAAATGCTTGAAGTTTGCAAACCCCAACTTGGTCCAGCTCCGTCTTCCCTGCGTTTGAGATGGAGACACAGAAGCCTAGCAAGTTGGAGCTGATTGCCAGAAGAAACATAGCAGGATATCTTCTGACTCCTTCATTGCTTTTCTGAGTCTTTCTACCTTGCTGGGACAAAATACCAGACACCCACAATTAAAGCAGAAGTTTATTTGGGCTCAGGTTCAGTCCATGTTCAGCTAGCTGCAAGGCAGAAAGAAGATGGGAAAGCGGCCAGCTGCTCCTGTCATGGGAGCCAGAAAGCAGAGAGCAAGAGGAGGAGCTAGCAACAAGGGTATACACCTCCCTGACCTGTTTGCCCCAAGCCCCACCTCTTAATAGCAACTCAGCTACACCATTTGTTAATGGATGAATCTACTGATGAGTATAGCACCTCTGTGATCCAGTCACCTTCCAAACACATGAGATTTGGGGAGGCAGAACATTTAGATCTGAACCATTATAATGTTCCCTTGACGCGTATCATACTCAAAGTTTCAGGCTTCCATGAAAGAAGGGGGTTTGAGTTTGGAAGACAAGATTGGAAGTCCTGTGTCAATGGAAATGCTTCCTTTATGTCTCTAAAAAAGAAATAATTTACAATCCTATAGAAACCCAGGGTGAACCAAAGGTAGACCTTCCACCTAGGGTGGTCCCACAGTTCCCAGCTGCCTTTGTGAGGGAAACAATACCCGCAATAAGGAACAGCAGAGTAGCACGGTGACCCTCATATGCTTCGAAGTGCTCACGATAATCCTGGGGAAATGACCTTCAGATGCCGTCACTGAAGGATCCTGCCTGCTAGATACAACAAATAACCCTGCATATTGCCTGTCAAATAAGCATAAAAGGACTCTAACAGTGAAAAGAAGAAAGCAGGACAGGTAGGGACCACAGGACAGTGATTTCCCTGGGCTTTCATGGGCATCTTATATCCTGGACTTGGATCTGAAGAAGCCAAGAGCCTATAAATGCTACCAGGAGCAGAAATAAAAAGCACAAATAACTCAACTGAAGCCTGAGTCTCTAGCCAAAGGACCAAGTAAGGAGCAGTCTGCTGAATAGAAACTAGCTAATAACTGCTCTGCTCCAGACAAAACCACAGACACAAACTGTGGTCCAGCTCCCACCTGTGCCATGCTTAGTGAAGGACTAAGGCTTCCACCCTGGGAGCTGTAATGAGGATGGAGACAGAAAGGGCGAAGAAAAGAGCCAGGGGTTTCACCCACATTGGCTCAGTGGAGACTGGAGAATCTAGACTTCCACTTTCTCCCAGCAATGAGTTGTCTGTCCACTCCCCACTAGAGCAGTGTAAGGAGACCTACCAGAGTCAAGACATCCAGCTTAGTCTATCCATAATAAGCCTATCCTCATCATGGCACAGTGAAGCCTGTGAAAGTCCCAGTGCCCGTCACTGACCAGAAGTAACCAGTTCCCCTCAGGTACCAACAGAAGACACATACAGGACCTGGTCTTCTATGTCCAGCTAGTAGTGCCAAGGCAGAGACCTCTTCTCCTGTAGCAGAAAGTCATCAGGAAACCCAGCTGAATGTGGAAGTTCCTACAAGTTGCAGAGTCTCATAACATAATATGAAAATTTCCATGTTTCAGTCAAAGCTCACTTGACATACAAAAGCAAACAAACAAACAAAAATAATGTTGACCTGAATGGATACAGCTCAATGCAAAAGTGCTGGAGTTCAATCCCTACTACAAAATAATAATAATAATAATAATAATGACAACCAATAGATGCCAATACTAAGAATTAACATGTAGGCTTCAGCAAAGAAATAGAAAACATCTCAAAAAAGATCTTAGAAAATATGAAGGAGAAGTAAAGGGAAATTTTGAAACATACAGTGATCAATAACCAAAAGAAAAGCCTCAGTGGATGGTCTTAATGGTAAAATGGAGAGGCAGAAGAAAGAATAAATTTAAATATGTCACAATTTGAAAACAAAGAAAACAGATTTAAAGATAACATTGAGCAGAGGCTCAGAGATCTGTGGGACCATAACAAAAGATCTAACATTTAAGTCTTTGAAGTCCCAGAAAAAAAGGTAAAAGAGGGCAGGGCTTAAAGATTACGCAAAGACCTAATGGCTAAAAATATCCCAAATTTGTCAAGAGACTCAACACTACAGATTCAGAGTGCTACAGAAGAAAATTCTGAGAAGGACAAACAAGACTCTCTAGTGATTATCTCCCAAAGAGAACTGAATTTGATCAAATATCCACACAAAAAAATACATTTGCAAGAGCTAAGGAAACGAGGTGAGCGATCACAGTCCCTGGTCACAGCACCCTAATAAGAGAAGACACACTGACTAGAGCAGGAAGGAAAACATTCCTCTACCTGCTTCTCTCACCCTCCGAGTTCCAGGCAGCAGAGCATGGACGCGGTTCTCTCCATCAAGGGTAGGGAAGAAGGGAAGTCTGCCTGGGATTTTGCATTGGCCCCAGATACCACAGCAGAACCAAGCACAAAGTCGACTTGGACTGAGTCAACATATTCATACCACTGCCAGACAAGAACTTGAGAAATGAACTGAAGTTTTTGCTCACACCATTGCCTGTCAATTGCAGTGATCTTGTGTTCTGGACAAACTTCAGTGGCAGGAAGCCATCAACAGCAATGGGCTTCAGGTGTCCCTCAGCACTGTGCTGGCCTCAGCAGCCCCAGGATTTCAACCAAGGATATGCCAGCCATGATGGTCCTGGGGGTTTAAGATGCACAATGGTGGCTGCTGTAATGTGCTTAGGGACACAAGATGGTCTGCCTGGTATGTGTATATACAGCTGAAGAACCACATAACACACATGCATATATATATATATATATATATATATATATATATATATATATATATGAAGGAGATTCCCAGAAAAATGCAGGCTGTGCAGACTGAAATAAATACTTCTTTCAATGAACAGGTATCACCGCACAAGATGGAAAAAAATCAGGGCTACATAACATCACAAAACAGACACAATAAGGAGCCAATGAAATAAGGAGCCAAAGGCCAAGCCTAAAGAGATAAGAGATGTCTGAACTGCTTGACAAATAATTCAAAACAGCTATTTAATGGAAGCTCAGTGAACTACAGGAAATACAAAGAAATAATTCAGAAATGTATCCGAGAATTTAACAGAAAGACTGAAATAATTTTTTAATCACAGAAATCTAGAGCTGAAAAAAAAATCCTAGAGCTGAAAAATGTAATGAATAAAACAAAAGTTATAGTAGAAAGCACAAATCGCAGGGTAGACCAAGCAGGAGAATCTAAACTTAAAGACAGGTTATTTGATAACTTTTATTTGGAGGAGAAAAATGTTAAAAAATTGAAAAAATTCTTGTGGAAATTAAGGGCTAGCATATAACCAAAAAATAAATGTACAAGTCACCAGCATTTCAGAGGGAGTAGAGAAACATAAGGAAGTAAAAAGCTTATTTAAAGAAATAATAGCAAGGGGGAAACAAAGTCTTACAGAAATGAGAAAGCAATAAGGACTTTCAAAGAAACAAAAGCTCAAGTAGTTCATCACCACTAGACTTTTTGTTATAATAAATGTTAAAGGAAATTCTTCATGCTGAAAAATTTGATGCTAAAGAGTGATACAAAAACTTCTGAAGGTATAAAATTTACTGGTTAAAGTAAAAACACAGTCAACCTCAGAATACTCTAATAATGTATGGCATGTAACTCAATTATATCTTTGTATGAAGAGTAAAAGATAAAACTATTAAAAATAAGAACTACAAAAATTTGTCATGAGGTATGCAATATAAAACATGTAAAGTGTGACAACAAAAATTCAAAATTTGTTGACTGTAGAGGAACTTTTTAAACATCTACATTCCCTGTTTATTGTAGTACTATTCACAATGACAAAGACATCAGCCTAAGCATGACAAAATACTATTAATAATCAAAATGAAATCCTGTCACTTGTGTCAACATGGGTAAGCAAGGAGGACACTGTGTTATATGGAAAAATGATGAAAAGGAAAAAAACCACATGATTTCTCTCTTAGGTGGAATCTGAGGTCTATCTCAAGGCAGTCAAGAGTAAAATGCTAGTTATCAGAAGCTAGAGTGGCTGGGGTAGGAAGAATGGGAAGATACTGACTAAGGAATTTATAATTATATTTAGGAGAAATAAGTTTAAAAGATCTATGGCATATTATAATGGCATACAATATGTTCATATGTTAATGATAATATATTCTTAAGATGCAAAGAGTGGTGTGATTACTAGTCTCATTACAGAAATGACAATTTTGTGAGTTAACTCATTTCTAAGTACATGGTTACATTCTGCAATGCATATATATTTTAAAACATAATGTCATAGATGATAAATAAGATGCAATTTTATTTACCAATTTACAAAGTACCTAACCCCAAATAGGATGATTATGTGTGTACCAAACAATAGTTACAAAATCTATAAAGTAATAACTGCTATACTGAAAACGTAAGCTAGACAAATTCATTATTATACTTGAAGACTTTAACACCACCTTTTCAACATTTAATTTAAAAAAATCAACTAGACAAAAAGCACCAAAGATATGCAACTAAAAGGACCTAATAGAACACCTCAGACACCAGAATATACATTACTTTCCAGTGTTCATGGAATGTATACCAAGATAAGCCATATAATGGTCCACAAAACAAACTTCGACAAAGTGAAAAGAACAGAACTCATACATCATATATTCTCTAAGCACAGTGGATTCAAACTAGAAAAGCTGACAAGTGAGATGACAGAATAAATCCTAAAATCTAAAAACCAAACAACACACTTCTAGATACTCCATGGGTCAAAAAGATAGTTTCAAAGGCAATAAATACCAAAAGTATAAGATACCAAACCACGTGGGACTCAGATCAAGTAGTACTGAGAAAATTACAGCATCAGTTGTATATATTAGAAGAAAAAAAGAAAAGTCTCAAATTAATAATCTAAGCTCCTATTTAAAACCTAGGGAAAGAGCAAAATAGACTTAAAGCAACAAGAAGGAATTAAATATTAATACAAAACTAGAAACTAATAAAATTAAAAGCAGAAAGGCAACAGAGAAAAATCAGTGAAACAAGGAGTTACCTCTAACAAGACTAATGAAGAAGAAAAGAAGACATGAGTTACCAATGTCAGGAATAAAAGATATGATATCATTTAGATACCAAAAACCCCAAAAGGATAACAAAGAAACACTATGAACAACTCTGAATACAAAAAGTCAGTGACAAATGAAATCATAAGCCACCACACCTCATTCATTCATTTATTTCTGAGATGGAGTCTCAGGATGTAGCCCAGGCTGGCCTCAAACTCACAGCAATCCTCCTACCTTAGCCTCCAGAGTGCGGGATAATTTAAAACAAGAAAGAAAAATCAAATCTCAAGGACTAGGTAGTGTCACTGGAGAATAAACCAAATGTTTAAAGGTGAATTAACATAATTCTGTACAATGTTTCCTTGGGAAAAAAAGGAAATGACACTTCCCAGTTCACTTATCTACTAACTATCATATGAAATGCAGAGACTGTAACAGAAAGAAAACTGCAAACAAACCTTCCTCAAAAATATGGATACAGTATTAGACAAAGTTATAAAAATCCTTAATAAAATGCTAGCAAATAGAATTCATCAATACATAAAAATAAGTATTCATCAATACAATCTACCACACTAACAGGCCAAAGAATTCTGTCTTCATCTAATTAATTAATGAAGAAGAACTTCACAAATTTCAGTATCATTCACAATTTTTTAAAAATCATGATACTTGATCAGTAGCATCTTCAAAAAACATCTTAGGGCTGAGGATTTAGCTCAGTGGCATAAGCACCTGCCTGGAAAGCACTAGGTCATGAGTTCAATCCCTGGTACCACAAAAAAAAATAAAAATAAAAAATAAATAAAAATAATCTTAGGAACTACTCAAAGAGGAAAAGTAACTGGGATAAGGGAAAGAAGGAAAGAAGGAAGGGAAAAGGAAAAGACATAAATTTGTATATATACCTAAGATAGCTAAGATGACTATACTACTAATTGTATTAGTTCTTGGAAAAGAACAGTGAATACTCATATGATTAGATCAACTTTGCATGTCTATATCTCATAAGCTAAGCAACCTCTTTGAAGTTAACAATATGCAGTATTACAAACATTGTTAAATTCCTATCATCTTACTTTGAAAACCTACTCTGTTATGGTTTTGGGTTTTGTTATTGTTTATTTGTCTGTTTTGCTTTTTGTTTTTCTTTCCTGTGTCTTTTTTTCTTTTAAATAAATAAAAATAATCTTAGGAAAATAGGAATGGAGAACTTTCTCAACTTAATCAGTAGTATCTTCAAAAATCCTGTAACTAACTAGTGAATAACTGAAGGCTTTCCTCCCTAAAACTCAGAAATTCAAGGAAAAAAGATCTATTCTGACCACTCTTATTCAACATTCTAACCAGTACAACAGGACAAGAAAAATAAATAAAAGGTATACAGATTAGAGAGGAAGAAATAATACTGTTCTGTTCTTATCTGCAGATGATACAATCATCTACATAAAATATCCCAAGTAATCTACCAAAAATTCAAAAACTAATAAGGGAATGTAGGAAGGATGCAGAATACAAAATGAACACAAGTAAGTCATAATTTTATATACCAACAATGAATGCACGAAAACAAAATTAAAAATACAATGTCATCTGCCATCATTCAGAATTAATACTTAGGCAAGAAATAACTAAGCTTGCACAGGATTTACATGCTGGAAGCTACACATTGCAAATAAGAGAAGTTTTTTAAAAAGATGGAAAGACATACTATATTCATGAGCTGGAAGATTTAACAGTGAAGATTCAGTCCTGTCCAATTTGATGCAAAGGTTTAACGTAGTTTCTATTAAATCTCAGCAAGGATTTTTATAAACAGAGACAATAATATTCTAAAATGTATACATAAAGCTAAAAGAAATAAACTAGTTGATAAATTTGGAAAAAAAGAATAAAATAGAAGAAATCGATCTTCCCAATTTCAAGACTTATTATATAGATACGATATTCAAATTGTACGGTACTCATATAAGTGTAGACACACAAGCAAGACAACAGAGCAGACAACCCAGAAGTAGAACACATTCTTGTATCTCCAGCTGATTTTTACAAAGGTGTAAAAGCAACTCAGTGAGGTTGATTGTGTTTTCATCAAATGTCTAGAGCAACTGAACATCCATAGATAAGATAAGAAATTCAACCTGAGACTCATGGGGATCACAGATGAATGAAAAACATAAAAGCTGTCATAGTGCCAGAATAAAAAATGAGAGAAAGTCCTCAGGATCTAAGGATAGATGTGGAGCTCATAGACTTGACACCTAAAGTATGATCCAGAAAGAGAAAAAGATTAAAATTACACTTCACCAAAATTAAAATCTTTGCTCTGTGAAAGACCACATCAAAAGTATAAAGCAACAAAGTACAGAGTGAGAGAAAATAGTTGCAAACCACCTATCCAACAAAAGACTAGTACTTGTAATATATAAAGATTTCTCAAAACATGACAGTATAAAAACAAACAATTCAATTAGAAAATAAGCAGCAGGTATGATTTTTTTTTTTTGCATTAGGGAGACACAGACAGCAAATAACACATCAAACATGTTCAACATCATTAAACATTATGGAAATGGAAATTAAAATCATGGTGAGTTCCTGCTGTGTACCTATCAGAAAGGTCAAAATAAAAAATACTTACTGCACCAAGGCCAATTAGAAAGCAAAGAAGCTAGACCATTCATACTGAACTGGTGGAAAACTAGAATGGGACAGCCACATTCTAGAGTTGTCTGGCACTTTCTCACTTAGCATCTGGCCAAGAGGCATGCTCCTGGACTTCAGCTCCAGATAAATGAAGCCAGAGGTTCTACTAAAACATGTACCCAAAAATCCATCACATCTTCGTAAGTGCCCCAAAAGGGAAGTCACACAGGTGTCCTTCAACATGGAGGTGGTTAAAGCAACTGTAATACATCCATACCAAAGAACACAACTTAAGAGTAAAAGGCAATAAACCACTGATATGTACAGCAATGAAGATGTCACACTAGAGAATGATTCTAGACAAAGAAAGCCATAAAAGATCATGTACCGTATGAGTCCATTCGCACACTGTAGCAATGGTGAACAAATTTCAAAAATTTTTTCAAATCTCGTAGAAGTAAAAACACAAAAACAAAAGTACATATAAAAACTGGTGAAATCCAAATGAAGTCTCTACTGATACTATAGCGATATCAACTTCCTTGTGTTTAAGTGTAAGAACCTGTTCTTAGGGGAAATTGGGTGAAAAACACCAAATACTACTATTTTTGACACCTTTTCATGAGTCACATTATTACAAAAGAACTTATAATGTAAAACTACATTTAATACTCTTATTATATTTCCAAACAATTTTTAAAACACCACAGACAAATCCCTCATTTCAGTGTCTGCGTTACCATGTGACCACTATGAAGGCACAACCACGGCCCGGGAAGGACACATTCAACTCACCACCTTTCCGATGTAAATGACAATCTGCAATGCAGGTGTGCAGGACACACACCTTCATTCATGTCTGTATTGCGGCTCCCGTTCAGCCAAAGTGTAGAAACAATTGCAGACAGTTCAGTCTCCGCCTCTCGCTCCTTTCCCTGAGGATCGGCTCAAATTCTGGGAAGTTTATACAAAGTCTGATATCAGTGTAGGTCAGAGGGTTAAGGAAAGAAAGGGTCAAGTACCCTCTTACCCTCGGTGTCACCGGGCCTCCCCACTCTTCTGAGGGTCCATCACGGCTCAGCCACGGGTTCACATGGAATCAGAAGGCCTCTCTGTACCTCTGTACCATCAGCGTCAGTTTCCGGTGGCTGAGCATCACAAATGTAGTGACTTGAAACACCACAGGTTCTGGAGTTAGAAGTCTGAAATGGGTCTTGCGAGTGAAAACCGAGGTGTTGGTCAGGCAACTTTTTGTGGAAATCTAGTGGAGGATCTAATTTCTTGGCTTTTCCTCTCCTTGGAGGTTGTCTGCCTTCCTCAGTTGTGGCTGTATCACTGTAACTTCTTGCTTCTACAGTCACCTCCCTGTCTCTCTCTCTCTCTGGCTCTGACTGAGACAGTTAATCTTGATTGTCAACTTGTTCAGCTTGAGGGATGCTTAGACTAGTAAGGCACATTACTGGGTGGCTGACGGCAGGACTGTAAGGACTGTATCTAGCGCTTCGCCTGTTCCTCCGCTTTCTGCTTCCTGGTGAGCAGCTTTCCTCTGCCATGTGCATCTACCTTGGACTGGCAACCATGGACTAAACCCTCTGAAACCATCAGTAAAAATAAACATTCCTCCTTTAAATTGGGGGTGTCAGGTATTTATCCCAGTAACAGAAAGCTGGCCAATACACTGACCCTTAACCTCCTCATCAAGAGACTTATGTTCATAAAAACTCACCCCAATATTCCAGGATAATTTCTTTATCCCAAAACCATTGACTTCATTACACCTGTGTCTTTTACCATATAAGTTAATACACTCAAGGGTTCCACTCCTGATGCTTAGAATTATAGCACACTTTTCATAGAAAATCACCCCAAAACATAGGGTTATGAAACAATTATATTATTATGGTAGAAGCTATGTTGATTTTTGCATTATTGCCACAGAATCACATAAATCATTTCTGCCACACGTTATTGTCAAAGCTATCCAGGCCAAGAGAGGGAAAATATATCCTACATCCTGATGGACAGTGGTAAGACCATCATCATATACCAGCAAGGCTGGTATAGAGCAGGCAGTGGGCTGGGCCATGGGGTTTTATCTATTTTCAACACTAGACTGCCACTTTTTCTCTGCTGTCTTGCTGCTCAGTCCCAGATCTATAGTCACAGGCCCTCTGACCTTTGACCTCACAGACTTAACAGTGAATGCTTCTACTCCCTTTTTATTTGTCCATGGACCAGGAATCTGAGGATCTCTGTCTTCTTCCTCTAAGGCAAAAATATCCATCCCTGAGAAGAGATGACTTTATCTTTTCATATGTTCTCTCTAAAATGTATCATACATGACCAAAGTTCTTTTCTGCTCCCATAAAGATAAATATTTTTAGAACTAAAAAACTGAGAATTTGTTCAAGAATGCAATTTTTGCCTCATTCCTCCCCTGAATTCTCATCCCTTTGTGGACAAGGTGCACAGGAGGGTAAAGGGGGAGGAGGAAATGAATGGAGCCAGACCATAGGAAATATCTCCAGAAGGGGATCCTGCCAAAATGCTAGCCTCACAGCAGCTTGTGTCTGCTGTCAGGATCCATAAGGCCTCCTCCCACCCCCAGGATAAATAGTATACATTTCTCCCTTCCAAAGTTACAGCAAGTTGGCAAATAAAGTAGAGTTCATATGGAATGCAAAACACGGCCCTTATTAGCAGCCGATGGTAAGGAAGAGCTGCCCAAATTCAGATGTTGAAGTCCTATCCCCCATTGTGTTGCTATTTGGAAATGTGACATTTTGGAGGTAATTAGCATTAGATGAAGTCTTGAGAACAGAGCCTGCATGAGGGGATTAGTGTCCTTAGTCACCTCAGAATAAAAGCTACCTTGCCAGCACCTTCATTTCAAACTTCCCAGCCCGAAGAGCTGTCAGAAAGTAAGTGTCTGCTGTTTAAACCACTCAGCCCTCTGTTATGGTGGCCTGAGCTATGACGGGGTTGGCAGTAAGAGTTGCTGCCACAACAAAAGTTAAATATACAAGAGCAGTTCTGGAGCCAGACAGGGGTACAGCCTGAAGAGTTCTTGGAGTGCATGCTAGAAACGTGGGTCTAAAAAGCAGTTCTGCTGCATGTTCAGAAAGAAAACAGGAAAGCTGGAGAGAAAGCGTCCATCTTCTAAGGGAATCCATGAATACCAATGAACAGAGGGTTTTAGAGATTTGAACAGTAAAGATCACTGGGTGAAGGTTCAGGTGGCGATGAAGCAGCGTGTTACGGAAACTGCAGCAAACATGACCCTTGTTATACAGCGGCAGAGAACTAGGAGGAACTGGGTTCTGCACTTCGTGGGAGGCAGAACTTTTAAGCAGTGAAATTAAATATCTGGCCAAGGAGATTCCAAAGCAAAATCCAGAGGGAACAGCTTGGTTCCTCTAGCTCCTCACCATATAAGCCAAAAAGAGATGGATGGAACAAGGGGTTGATAAGCAAAAAGGCATAGAGCTTGAAGATTTGGAAAATTCTCAGCCTATCCACACTGTTAAAAAAAAAAATGGTGCATGCTCTGAAAAGAAGGCCCAAAGTGTGGCTGGACTATCACTGAATAAAGAGTGTGTGTGTTATACAAATGGAAACGCTGTTAGTCGACATGAGGGGAAACAGACAGGGCCAAATGAGCAAAAGCTATTAGATTGCGTAGACTGGCCAGGACGGGCAGATATTTAGCAGTGAATGTGTGCTATGTGCCAAGAAAGAGGAAAAATTAGCCAAGGGTGGCTTAGGGATCGTCAGGTGGCTCAACCTGGACCTGGACTTGGACCACAGGACCACCTGGCATGGCACAGGGGCCAAGACTCTTCGAGAGCTGCAGGGCAGAGCTGCTGCCTGGGCGGGCCTGCATGGCAGAGTACAGAAACAACTGTTCTCAAGCCTGAGGGGCTCATGGAATCTGCCATGCTGCTCTTGGACTCACCTGGGAATCCATCACCCCTTTCTTCTATCTGAGTGCTGCCTTTTGGAATGAGAACATCTGTCCCATGCCTGTGCCACCATTATTTTGGAAGCACATAACTTATTTCATTTCATAGGGTCACAATTAGCAATTTTTTTATTTTTTTAAAATTTTATTTAAAGAAAAAGCAGAACAAAAAAAGGGTAGCAACAATACAGAATTTTAAAAAACACTAAGAAATCACTAGTTGATAAATTACATAACTGTCACTTAGAAATAGTTGTTCAAGTTACAAAATTAAAACATACAAAGTAGACATTCAAACAGTGAGACTGCAAACAGTTCTGCTCAATGATCCAACAAAAGCTTAGTAATATGGTTATCAATCCTACACACTTAAACATACATGCAGTTTATTCTTTAGAGCACTTTCTTTTCCTCTTTTTTTTTTTTACAATAGCAATTACACATTTTGGGTTTTATTACTCCTACAGTTCTTATTACTTTTTACACTAGAGACACAACTGATGTTTATAAATATGATTCTTATTTATTTCACTTATGAGGATAGTCTCATAAGGCCTCCATTTCAATATGAAGACCTCAAGATCATCCTTTTTTATAGCTGAGTAATATTCCATTGTAAAAAAATACCACATCTTTTTCATCCACTCTGCAGTTGATGGGCATTTTGGTTGTTTCCAAGATTTCGCTATTACAAATTGTGCTGCTATGAACATAGATGCACATATATCACTGTGACATAACCTTTTCAGGTTTTCTGGGAAAATACCCAGGAGGAGAATAGCTGGGTTGAATGGAACTTCCAATCCTAGTCTTCTGAGAAATCTCCACAGTGACTTCCATAGTGGCTGCACCAGTCTACACTCCCACCAACATTGGAGCAGTGTTCTTTTTTCCCCACAGCCTCGCCAACATTTGTTATCAGTTGTTTAGAAAGCAATTTTTGCTCAGGATGAATAACTCCTAGTTTCACCCACACACAAATTTAGATATCGCTTACTAAGATTTTAGAGTTGATACAGGACTGAGTTAAGATAGTAGGGAGATGGTTAGGATGGTTGAGTAGAAATCTGCATTTCAGAAGAATGTGAAATTTGGGGTGTCCATTGTGGAGTGTTATTACAGACTGAATGCCCCCACCATATGGTGGTAATTGCAGGCTGGATTTCGTATGGCTTGGAACTGAAATGTCTCCCAAAGGCCACGTGCTACAGGCTTGGAGACCAGCTGTGGCACTGTCAGGGGTGGTGGAGAGTTTAGGCAGTGGAGTCTGGTTAGAGGAAGTGGTCACTAGAGGGCACGCCCTTGCAGCAGGCATGGGACTCCAGCCCTGTGCTCGCTCTGTCTCTGTCTCTGTCTGTCTGTCTCTCTCTCTCCCTCCCTCCTCCCCCACTCTTTTTCCTCCTGTCCACAAGTGAGCCTTTGCTCCACAATATGCCCCCTGCCGTGGGCTTCACCAAGGGCATCACAAGGGAGGCAGCAACCATGCACTAAACCCTCAAGACCATGAGCCAAAACAAGCCTCTCCTTCCTCAGGCTGATTATCTCGGGTATTTTTTTTACAGAGACCCAAAGGGAACTAATGAAGTATTTGGGAAGAAATTAGGATGGGATGAGGCTGTGAAAGTTGACTCTCAGGATAGGATTTGTGTCCTCATAGGAGACTTCAGAGCACTCTCTGCATTCCCAAAGAGGAGGTCATGTAGTACAGAGCAATCAGCATCAGGAGTGTCTTTGTGGATTATTTTTTACTGACCTTTCATTTGTGATAATCACTGTTGAATTTTCTTGTTCTTATTGTGATAGGTAGAAAGCTTCCTTTTCATTATTATTAAACATAGCATTTACATTTTTAGTATGAATTAATACAAATAACACCACAGATTTTAAAAGATATGCTGGTGAGGTAAACATTATGAAGGTGATATGTGCATGAATTAATTGGAAAGATACAGGGGATGGGGAAAGGCAGGATCTGCTGTCAATCAATTGTCAATTCAGGGCCAGGTTGTGAGTTCTTAGCTATATGACCCATAGATAAGTCTTAAATTTTTGTGTGCCTCAGTTTCCTTACCTAAATAAGAATGACAACAAGCCTACTCAGCAGGTTGCTGTGAAGATTGAATGAAACAAAACGTGAGTAGCACTTTCCAGATGGCTCCACAGTAGGCAGCCGGAGTTCCCATCTCAGTGTCTATCGTTAAAGAAAGGAACCCCACTTTTGCCAGTGCCAAACAGGAAGTTAACTCCAGCACCTACTGAGCATCTGTGCTTGATGAATATCACCTTAAAGTATTTATCTGCTTAAAATCTGGGGTCTGTGTGTCAGACTGTGGCTAAATGCAGCTGTTCTGTAAGAAATAACTGATACCTCAAAGCATGGGATTCAGAAGAGTGGCCCCCCGGGCGCCACGGATCAAGAGTCCTCCTTCCCCTATGGATGACGTCAGATCGCACCACCACAGAGTTCAGCCGGAAGTACATCTGGAATACTCAGATGTGCAGATAGACACAGGCTTATACATCCTGCTTTCAGGCACATCCAACACACCTGAGACATCTCGTGCTGTGCATTGCATCACCCCAAATCTTAGTGGTGCTCAGCAGCTCCCGTTTCTCACCATTTCATGATCCTGTGTGTTGCAGTGGATCAGCTGGGTGAGGCTTCGCGGAGTGCGCCTGCAACTAGGACTGCAGTGATGAGGGAGCAGGATGGAGCCTCCCAAAGGTCACTCCCAGGGCTCAGGTCCGACTGGCTGTCACCAGGGACTCACCTGAGCTCCTGTCACGCGTGTCTCAATTTTCTTTCATGTCACCTCTTCTGAAACCAGGGCTTCTCACAGCATGGCAGCAGATCCCTGGAGGAAAGAGGCAGAAACCTCCAGTCCTATAAGCGGTACCTGGGCTCAGATGTCTTAGGATATCACTTCTGCACATCCACAGTTATCACAGGACTGCCCGAATCCAGACCAGGGGAAGTGTTGTTTGTGCATGGATGGAAGCAACTGGCAGAAGGCATCCTGGGAGCCCACCCACCACACTTCCCAAAGCCTTCGCTTTTTCAAAGTTTTTCCTCTTGAATTATGTGTATTTTTAACTAAATACCACCACCACCAGGACCTTCAGCATTCATGCCTGTACTTATCCAGGAATTTATCCTAAGAAAGTAATCAAGGACGATTCAAAACAAAAAACTGAAGCAGGTTTTCTATTAGGAAAAAATTAAATAAAATCACCTAGTGCCCAATGGTAGGGGCCAATTCAGTCCAACGTGGTCGAGAACAGTGTTGAACAAGCTGAGACCCTGCAACCAGACAGAAGTAGGTTTAAACACAATGACACTGCTCAGCAGTAGAGGCATACTGAGCAAGGTATGTAAGCTCCTAAATTTAGTGTCAGCTTCCCTATCTATAAAATGGAGATAAAATACAGATTTTTGTGACGATGTAATGCATACAAATGGCTCAACACATAGTGAATAATCGATAATTATAAATGACTATATAACAGCCAGTGTTCTACTATTCTGTTATTCATAAGAGAATAGCCATTAGCACTATCTATTAGTGCAAATATTCTGAGTTCTGCCAATTTCCAGGCACATAACACTTCCACAGACCCTGTGGGCATTGGTTCTGACCAATGAGCTGCAAGCTGAAGGACATGGGTCACTTCCCGGCTGAACATTTAATTGTCTGTAGATCTTCTCCTTCTTGCACAACAGTTGGCAAAGTCTGAGGAATCTGGTCAGCTCATGTCCCTGAGTGACGGTGACGATCAGAGTCCCTCTGCAGATGCTTTGTGGATGTCAGCACAGGCAAAAAGTAAACAGTTGTGGTTGACGTCACTGAGCCGCGAGGGTCACTGGTTACTGCAGCCTAAACCAGCCTGTGGTGACTGGTACAATGTTCCTGGTCACCCTTCCAGTAAACGACAGGACCAGAGACTCTAAAAAGTTACTACAGTTTAATGACAAGAAAACAGTCACCAGACAGGAGGCAGGTTTACTATGGACACTTGGGGTATGTCTGCAGCTCCTGTCGGGACTCCCTGCATTCCCCTCACCCATCAGTTCTAGAAGCCATTGCTTCCCTCTTGCCAAGCTTTTTTCATCTTCACACCCCTTATCAGCATCTCACATGGTTACTGGGAAGAAAACATAGTATTTCTCAGTTTTGGCACTGCTTGTGGCTACAGGCTTCCCTGGGGGGTCTTAGAATGTATCCTCCACAGACAAGGGGGTCAACTGCATCAGGTGCTAACTTACTGTTACATAAACTCTGCATCCTCAGTCCTTAGAACGACGGGTGGGATAGTAGCCTCTAAAATAAACACTTAATGTAAGCATAATATATGGAAAAATATTCACAGTACTCTCTCCTGGATGGTAAATTTGAGGGATTTCTATCCTTAATGTGCTTAGTTTTACTTTTATGCTACATATATTTTATATAAAGACCGTAAATACATTACAGATTCACATATGTATTCTGTCCATATTTTTCGCCTTATACTATATATTTTACTTATGTATAAATATTATTGCTTCAACAAATGTTTTATTTATATGAATTTTCTAAATTTTTAGCAATGAATCTATGTATGCACCTGCTTGTTTCCAGTGCTGGGGATTGAGTCCGAGGCTTCCACACTGAGCGACATCCTTAACCCTTCCTAGTTTTGTTTTGAAACAGGGTCTCGCTAAGTCACCCAGCTGCCCAGACTGGGCTCAAATTTGTGATCCTCCTGCCTCAGCCCCTGGAGTGCTGGAATTATAGGCTTGTACCCCCACACTTCACTTCTGCATTTATTTTTCTATGAGAAGTGATAATAATAGGTAACACTTCTTGAGCCCTCATGGTAGATCTAGTAGAAAAGCCCAGCAGTTTACATGAATTGTCTCACCGTCCTGGAAGACAGACATACATCATCATTGCCCCACTTAGCGTGATGGGTAAGGAGTCTAAAGCTCAAGAAGCGAGGTGTGCACTGGAGCGAGAAGTGAAACCCAGAGTCCCTGCATTTTAGCCACCAAATCGAAGACTACTTCAGTGACACACCCACAAATTATGTCACATGCCTATGTGCACTGCAGGAACAAAGGTACACTCAGACGGGGCCCCCCATCTTTATAGGAAACCAGCAAGCATCGTCACCTCACCTTTGAGGCAGCCCACCAGCCTCGCCTGCAGCTCGAAGCCTTTTCCCCACAGGCCTGGGGTGGGGGGCGCGTGATCACTCTCACCGCAGGGTGCACTGGCTGAGGACGGCTTTGTTTCTCTCCAGTAAACTGAGGCTTGGGTGTTAAAAAGCAAACTTTCAGTGCAGTGAGCAGGAGACAGAAGTCAGGGGACCTGGGCTGTGGTCCTGGCACCACCACCAGGACCTTCAGCTGTCGCACGGGTCCCATGAGCTGGTTAAGGGAACAGATGCATAAGGAAGACACCAAGCAGAGCTAAGTAAGGTTTCTGGCGCTGGGACTCTGGTAAGCTCTGAGCCCAAAGCCCAAGCACCGTGGAGCAGCGGCCCTGACGGCAGGAAGCACAGCGCTTTATAGACTGCTCGAGGTGCACAGATGCATGTGCTCTTGGAAAAGCATCTGTGGATTTACTCTTCGTTTGTTCAGCAGTTTCAGCTGCCAGGCAGGTGTGAGCAGGAGTACGCTGCAGTCAGCTAATCAGCACTCCTGCCTGAAGGGCTTCCCACTCTAAGCGGGGAGGTAAATACAGACCGAGTGAGTTCCTATCACAGAGCGTGTGACTAAAAGACAGACCTTGCCCGGCGTCCACTGTGCTCCAAGGTTTTGCCAAACAAGAGGCGCAGCACTGGACAGGGGTCCGTTCAGTCCCCTTTTGGTACAAAGCAAATGATAAAGAGGAGGCACAGAAACAACACTGACCTTAAAGTTACAGGATTTGGATTTTTACTCTTTTATTATTATAATTATTGACACATACTAACCATTCAAACCAACAGTTTCCACTGTGACTTTTCCTTGCGTCCACATGATGCAAACTCATCTTGTCCACCCTCCATTCTCCTAACCTCGTCCCTCTGCCCTGCTGGCCTGCCTTTCTGGTCCCTAATAATCCATCCTCTACTTTCAGACAGTCCTCTTTCTCCTCTTTGCTTAGTTTCTACATGGTAAGAGAAAACTACATAGTGTCTCTATGTTTGATTGATTTTGCTTCGCACTGCAGTCTCCAGGTCCACCCAGCTTCCCGCCAATGACAGATTACATTCTTCTTTGTGGCTATACAACATTCCACTGGGCATGTCTGCCACATTTCCCTTAGTCATCTCTTAACAGCCTCCTAGGTTGATTCTGTATCTTGGTTATTATGAATAGTGCCACAGTGAACATGTATGTGGGTGTCTCCATTAAATACTGATTTCGTTTCCTCCTGATATACACGCAGGAACGGGAAGGCAAGATCACGGTCTTCTAGCTAATTTCTGATGTATCTCCCTACTGTGTTCCACAGTGGCTGCATTAATTTACATTCTTGCCAAGAGTGCAAAAGGAGTCCTTTTTCTCCACACCCTCGCCAGCATTTGTTATTTTATTGTTTTTATAGTAGCCATTCCAACTAGAATAGATGGTTGCCTGAGTAGTTTGGGTTTGTCTTTCTCTGATGGCTGAAGGTACTGGGCATTCTTTCATATATTTATCGGCCATTTGTACTCTTGAGAAGTGTCTATTCAGACAATCTGTCCATTTCTGATCGGATTTATTTTGTTAAGTTTTTTGAGTTTTTATATATTTTGGATACTAATATTCTGTCAGATAGTAGATGACAAAGGTCTCATTATTCTATTGTTCCCTTTGCTGTGCAGAAGGCTTTGCTTTGATGTAATCTATTTGCAGTTCTCACTTTTGTTTCCGGAGCTATTGGAGCTCTATCCCGGAAATCACTGCCTCTGCCAGTATCTCAAAGAGTTTCCCCTGTGTTTCTGCTGTGGTTTCAATGTTTTGGGTCCTACGTTAGGGTCTTTGGTTCACTTTGAGTTTATTTTGTGCAAAGTGAGAAACAGGGATCTGGTTTCAACCTTCTGCTTGTGGACGTCCAGCCCCCCCAACACCATTCGTTAAAAAGAGGGGATGGGTTGTTGGAACCTTTGCAAGACTGAGATTTAAGCCACAGTTCTGATTTAGCCTGTGAACTTGAACTAATCGCCACAACTGTTTAACAACGTCCTCTGTAAAATGGACAAGACGGGACCAGCTCTGCTAGTTTAAGGATGGATGTGAGGATCATATCATCACAAATTCGGCCTTTGCCTTCTTCATAAACTTCCAGTTCAATACTCTAAGCAAGTGCAAACTGCTGCCAACTCAAGCCCTTGCTATCAATCCACAGGCTCGAGTCCCGGCTTCAGTGTCATCAGTGCCATGGGGGCTCATCCCAAGCATGGGAGAACCTCCCCACGCGGCAGGGAGTGGAGCACAAGGGCACCTGCCTCCTGCGCATTCCCGCTCCTGCCTGCTCTCCCTCTGCCTTAGGTGAGGCTGGTGGCAGCTGAGCCATGCTGCAGCTGGCAAACTCATCACTGATGGTTTCTGTCTCTTTGACGAGTTTTAGAATAAATGCAACCTATGGACAGATTATAATCAGTACCCAGCAGGACTGCTAACTAATTGTTTTCTTTTTCTCACCTGCTTCTCTACATTTTGTAGACTTTTCCGCACTTATTTTAAAAAAATACTTACCCAGCAAGCATGGGCAGGAGCCAGGCAGCTGGAGGGAAGTAGCCTGGCAATTCACATCTCACTTCTGCACCTCTGCTGCCCTCCGTGTCCCTGTGGCCATGTTCTCACTGGACTGGGACTTTTGTCTCCTCCTGTCATTTCCAAACTTTCAAAACTTTCCAAGCAGGCCTAGTTCTCACCAAAACATGAAACGGGAAGATCCTCTTTCCTTACTTAGGCATCTAGCAGAAACCATGACCCTCTTTTGTCCTTTGCTGGTTCTGAAGCCACTGACAAAGGCTGGAATCCAGGTTCTGCTATTGGCTGGACTTGGTTGTGGACTTTGGAGAAGTTTATCACCATCTATAAAACTAGGGAAATAATACTTGCAAGGTAGGGTCTGAGAAAATAATAGATATGGAAGCTGGGTGCCCCCAGGAGGATGAAAGCCTGTCTGCTGCTACAGAAACAGTCTTGAGAAGCTCTGAGGCTGCTCCAGGAGAGAAGGCCTGAGTGTCTGTCTCTCTCTCTCTCTCTCTCTCTCTCTCTCTCTCTCTCTCTACCTATCTATACCATTATCCACCCAGAAGCAGGTGGCAATGACGTGGAGGCAAGGCAAACTTGGTGTACAGGTGGCCTACACCTTTAATCACAGCTATTTGGGAGGCTGAGGCAGGAGGACCTTAAATTCATGCCCAGGCTAGGCAACATCCTCTCTTAAAATAACAAAAAGAGCTGAGTTTGTAGCTCAGTGGTAGAGCTCCATGGGTTCAATTCTCGGTACAACAACAGCAACAAGGACAGAAAGAAACTCTCTAACATAAACGACCATCAAGAGGAGATGCAGCCTCAAAATAGGAGCAGGTTCCCTGAGGTCCGCGTGACATCCACGTAAACAGGCTGGAAAGTAGTGTATGTATCCATGGTGGGGGAACTGGGAGGGTGTAGCAAGGCCTGTGCTGCAGGAATACTGAGCCGCTGGTTTGTTTCATCTCCTTTCTCTCTTCCCTTCAGTGTTCTGGCACACCTGGGGATGTCGGGGGAGGCGCCTCGGGACAAGCGGATGGGAGGCTCAGGTGGAGGGAAAGACACCAAGGGTGGGCTTCGGGCGTGCAGCCGCCTGACAGGATGCTGGGTTTGCTGCTCTGCTCTCTGGAGACCCCTCCCAGGCCAAGAGCTTATTTTCTGTGCTGCTAAAACACAAGTGGGCCCTGCATAGGAAACAGCACGACATACAGGGCTCTGCCCGTCCGAAATCTGTGCGCAGCAGTTATTTTAATGGTTTACCAAATGGGGCGGGGATAAACGTTTACGTCACAGAAACAAGAGCACTAGGGCAGACCTAGAACTCCGTTTAATTACCTGTTCCTCCCCAGAAAGGTCAGGCGCTCCCGCGAGGACCAGCGTCCGCTCCATCCGGTCCCCCGCGTCGCGGCGCCGCGCGGCCACCTGTTGCCACCCGCACGCCGAGCCCAGCCGCGCCGCCGCTAGAGTTCGTCAGCCGAGCAGAGCCGAGCGGAGCCGAGCGGAGCGCGGGCCGCCCCTCCGCGCCCGCAGACCCGCAGGCCGGGCCCGGAGGACGCCGCCGGGCTCCCTTTGTTTCCTCGCGGAGCTCAGCGTCCACACTAGACGCCGGAAGGCAGCCGCCTCCCACCCGCGCCAGCCCCCGCGCAGTGCCGCCCGGCCCACCCGAGACTGCGGGACGCCACCCCCCCCCGGGAGACAGCAGGGCCCACCGAGGCAGGAACCGCGGCGCAGACGGGTTGCCGCGCAGGGCCCCGTGTCTGGCAGCCCCCGGCCACGCGCCGCGGGAGGAGCGGCTGCCCCAGACCCAAGTTCACGACTCCCGAGTCCGAGGCGACCGGGAGGGGCGCGGGCCTGGCCCGGTTCCGAGAGTGTCCGCCTGGCCCGGACCTCTCCGCAAGCGCGCGCGGGGCTCCAAGCCGAGAACCCCCGAGCTCGCGGGCCGGCGAGCTGAAGCCGGCTCCCGAGCGTCTTTTTATTGGCTCTGCAGGGAAAAAGTTTGGAGATCTTTAACCAGCCGCAGACCGGGTGCGAGCCGAAAGCCCGGAATGCCCCCGGATAAGCGATGTGACTCCACGTAGTTACATAAGCGGGGCTCCTCCTTCCCCGCCCTCGCGAGCCCTCTCGTCACTACTCCAGCAGCAAAATGTGTCTCCTTTTAGACCTTTAAAACATTTCTCACCACTCCCAGAGCCCGCAGGCGAGTCTGCCCACGCGCGCCGAGGGGCTCAGGGTCCCAGGGCTGGGGTGCCGATCCGGCGCGCCCCCACGGCCCGCCACTCCACGTGGGCAGGATCAACAGTTTGTCGCTCATCGGTGACACCTTGAACTTTTCATAAAGAAAATGGGTATTGCACCGCGAGGGCTTGGCCGCGCAGGGTCGCGCTTAATATTCAATGATCTCTCTCGCGCCGCCCCCTCCGCTTCTCGCAAAGATTCCACCGAGTCCATTACTGGGCTCGGACTTTCAAGTTAATTCGCGCCCCCCTCCCCCGTCCGGGAGCCGGGCCTGGCGGGCCGGCCTCCCCCGCCCGTTCGGCCTGCGCTGACATCCCCGGCGCCCGCGGGCCGAGCCTCACTTTGCAACTTTGTGCGGAGCCGGCCGCGGTGCCAGCTCGGGTGGTGGTATCGTATGCAAATACGCATGCTGACGTTACAGATCATGTGGGTTTTGGCGTAGATTCCCCACTGATCGAGGCATTTTCCCCCCTTTTTTTTTCTTTCTTTTTTTTTCTTTTTTTTTTTTCTTTTTAAAATTGCGGCCACCGTTCTCGGAGCGGGGGCCCCCTCCGCCCGTCCGTCCGGCGCGCCGGCGCTGCCCGTTTCCCACGGAGCCGGGGCCGGCGCCGGCGGGGAGTGGGGAGTGGTGGGGAGCAGCAGAGTTCCATTTTGGAAGCCCGCGCTCGTCTCCGCGCGCCCGGCCGGGCCCCGCGCGCCCGCGTCCGCAGCCCCGCGCCGCAGGTAAGAAACTTGGCCGGGCGCGGAGCCGCCCCCGCCCCCGGCCCACCCCGCGCGCCGCGCCGCACTCCAGCCCAACTTTCCCACCGCGCCGGCTCCGCGCGCGCCGCCGGGGACCCGGCCGGGCTGCGACCGCCGCCGCCGCCGCCGTCACCGCGACCGGGGCGGGGGCGGCGCCTCGGGGAGGGGCGGGGGGCCGGGGCCGCGGCGGGCTGCCGAGAGTTGCGGTGACAAGTTGGGACGCAGGCGAGCCCGAGCGGGCGCCGGAGAGGAACGACATGTCTGCGTTTGCCTGTGTCGACACCAGCCACAAAAAAATATGGCGTCCGCTCCGACAGGGCGTCACGTCGCCGCGCCGCGGCTCCCGCCCCGCCCGGCCGGCTGCGGCGCTGCTGCGCGGGCGCCGGGCACCGCGGAACGGGCCGCGCCGCGCGCGCCGTGGGCCGAGCGGGACGCAGCCCGCGCCGCCCCGCCCGCGCCCACGCCCCGTGACGCTCGCCGTGGCGCCCGCCGTGGCGCGGTAGCAGGAAGCGGGCGCCGTGGGCCGGGAGCCGCGCGCCGGGCCGCAGGCGGCGCTGTGCCCGCGCCCACTCAGGTGCGCGGGGTCCCGGGGTCCCGGCCGCCGCCCGCACGCCCCCGCGGCCCCACCGGAGGCGAAGCCTGGGCGGTGACGCCTCGCTCCTTGTGGCCGCCCGGACTCGGCCCGCAGCTCCGCAAACTCGCCCTTCCCGGCCGCGGTGCGGGAGGCCGCGCGGCGCGGAGCAGCGCAAAGTTGGGAGGCGCGAGCATCGCCCTGCGGAAGCGCGGGAGCCCCGCCGCCGCTGCTCCGGCCTCCCCGACTGAGGGGCGTCGGAGCCAGGGGGTCCCCGCCGCCGCTGCTCCCCAGATGGCCTTTTGTTTGTCTGGGCGGGGAGAGGAGAGAGGTGGTACTCGGGGACCTGGACCGCCCCTTTCTCAGAGTTGCTGCTCTGCCTGGGCCCCGGGGTCACT
This sequence comes from Hydrochoerus hydrochaeris, assembly GCA_004027455.1. Lineage (NCBI taxonomy): Eukaryota > Metazoa > Chordata > Mammalia > Rodentia > Hydrochaeridae > Hydrochoerus > Hydrochoerus hydrochaeris. The sequence goes on from PVLA01008654.1 coordinate 29,596, forward strand.
GCTGGGGGCCTCCGAGTTCCCCGACTTTCTCTCTGAAAGTTAGCAGCTCCCTGATCTGAGGCAGGCCCCGTCGGACCCGAGCTGGGGGACAGGAGCCCCTCCTGCCGCCGCGTGGGTCCCGGGCCCTCTTTAAACCCTCGCGGGCTCCTTGCCCAGGAACAGAATGCTTGCGTGCGGCGCGGGGCGGCGAGGCTGCGGTTCTGAGCCCTCTTGGAGAGTTAAGTCGAAAGGTGATTTTCTATTTATAAGGGCCGCAAGTGTACGCCACCGTTCAGTCCCGAGGCAGCAATGTCAAAAAGCAATTGGATGACTACCAAGTGGAATAAATATGTTGTAAAAAGGCATGTTTAACAGTAAAAATAGATGAATGGAGCCGTCAAGTGGTTGAAACCAACATAAAGGTTTAAGTTGAAAGGAAAAGTTACCCAAAGTTGTATACACATCTTTTGAGGCCGGAGAGGGGAAATGGAGAAGTGAGGCTGGAGCACCTCACTGGCTGGCTGAAATGCGGTGTGCAGAGCTGTTGTTTAGACGCAGCTGTTTGATGGTTTCCTGCGACCTTGAACTTTTCTGTCTAGCCTGGTTGAGGTCAGCTAAGAATGCACCTGAAAGTAACAGCAGAGGCCACGGTTTTAGAGTAAATCTAGCTAAACTTCCTTTAAAGGGAAGAACCACGATGACATGGATGTTGGTGGGCACTGAGAAAGGGCGTCCCCTGACGCTGTGCTGAGAGTCCGGACCCCACAGGTGACCCCACCCGAGCCTTTGCGGTTGCTGTGTGTTTCGCAGGAAGACTGATGACAAGGTCTGCTGACTTGTTAACACTTGTGCAGTGTGCCGGACACGATGCCGTGTGTGATACACACTCTGTGGTTTAATCCTTGCCTAACCCCGTGATCCAGGCAATCCTGTCGCTAGTTTGTGGTGGAGGAAACTGAGGCTTGGTGAGACCATAGGGCCTGATCGGTGACAGGGCGAAAGCAGAGCTTGTGTGCTGAGGCAGGCAGGCCTCTCGGCCTGAGCCCTATGCTGTAGCAGCTCCCTGGACAAGCACGGTCCTTAGAAGGAAAAGGTGCAGAGGTGCATCCAGGAAAGCAGCAATAGCCACCGCTCTGGGGTCTGAACTCAGGAATTCATCTGGGTTCTATTTCTTTATTCATTTCTTTAGCACCTCTGTGTTGATTTCCTCATTCTGCAACTGTTCATTAGACTAATAAGAGCCGGGTTATTAGGCACTCTGATATGCCAGGCCCCATCCTAAGTGCTCGTGATTAGACCACTTTGTGACAAGCCTATGATGTGAGCTCGCCCCTTCCGCATGGAGAGCTCAGCCCCCTTGCCCAAGGCAAAGCAGCTCCTGAGCAGAGCGGCAGAATGGAATGGGTCCCAGCATGCCCAGGGCCATGCATGTGTGGTGGTGGGCACCGCAGAGATGCTCAGAGAGGGAGCCTGGCCTCAGGGCAGAGCACCTCTGGAGATGTTGCTGGGGTAGAGACCCCTGCCCGCTGGGGGCTGAGCAGCCGGCAGGGAGCACTCATTACACCAAATCAAGCTGGATCGGGTAAGTGCTGCGACTGAGCAAAGTAACCGCGAGGCCCAACAAGGAAGGGCGTAATCATGCTGCTCTAACAGAGCTGGGGGGGTCTGCTAGAGGGGGACATCCACACCAGCCCATCAATGAGGACAGTATCTGGACATGCACCCCATACTGTGTTCAGCTGCTAGCAACAGAGATCCTGGCTCCCGTGATCTCGGGCCTCAGGGCTCATTCATGTCAGCAGCCACAGGAGCAGGATGATGCCTCAGTGTACCACTGGGCGCCCAGGTGTCTGGCCACTCTGCTGTCCTTAGATGTAGCCTTAGACTCATCATCTGGGAGGAAAATGGCTTCGTGGGTCCAGGCTTCACATATGCATTCCAGGAAAGAGCAAGAAAGATGAATGAAATGAGTTTGGAAGGGACAGTCCTCCCCAGGTCTTCTGTCCTCAGCACATATGCCAGAGCTGTCCCAAACCTACCAGGAAGAGGGGCAGTCGGGATTTGCTGCCATGGACGAGCTGGGGTTGGCTCACAGTCGGGGGAAGTTAGGGTCAGCCGGGAGAGCATGTGCTGCCCACAGCGAACAGCTGCATCCCGGTCCTGGGAGCCGTCTGCTCACTCAGGAGTGGGGCGAGAGCTGTGGGGAGGTTGCTGACCAGAGATAGGGTGGACACCGCAGCACCTGCTTGGAGTCTCTGGCACTCGGGAGCCACAGAGGTTTCAGGGCAGGACGGTATGTGGTTGAAGAAGGCAGGGTGAAGACTGCAGCTGTGTGCAGACGAACCAGCTAGGGTTTTATGGGAAGAGTTCCAGGAGGTTTCAGACCGGGGCATGAGGAAGTATGGGCTGCAGGGAGGTTGCCTTGGTCCTGCCAGTAAGAGTCACAAACTCATCCAATGTAGGCAGCCCCACCAAGGGGGGACCTGCTCTGCTTCCTTAATAACTCTCTGGACCTGCAGGAGGTAGGGGGTGCCGTCCCTCCCTAACTGTGTGTGTACTTTTCCCCCGGGGCAGGTCCACCCCAGCACACCACCACTGCTCACCCCAGCCGTGCTGTCCATGGAGAGGGTGTCTTCAGGGGCCATCCACCGTGGGCTTCCTCGTGCTGCCCTGACTGTCTCGGCGTTGCCCACTTTACACCTTGGGGTTATTATTTGGCTATCTATCCCTCCATCTGGTCCTAAAATGCAGATCATCCTAGTAGCTGCCCATCAGCAAGCCTAGGAAGACATTTATAAAAGTGTCAGCTCAGCCGTGACACTCGGCTTGGGCTCAACAGATGAAGTGTCCCGTGTTACCGCTGCGTCTCCTCCTGGACAGGACCTCGTCGTGTCCTTGAGGGCTGAGTAATTAACGGGTAGGGTTTTCATCAGTCCTGGGACCCTCAGTGTCCCTGTCTCATTACCGTCCCCTTCTACCGTGCACCCACGCACTCATTTTGTGGCAGGTGTGAGCCTCAGAACAGAGCTCTCCCGGGAGCACCCCAAGGAGAGCCAGTGTGGTGTTGGGGTACCGCGGTGAGCTGTGTGTGGCAGGGGACGCTCTGATGGACAGTGAGGTGGCATTGTGTTTATATTGACAAAGTAGTTCCATTTCGAACTGAAAAAAAAAATTCCTCTTTCCCTCCCCAGCGTCTCTAAGTCCCCCACCCCCCCTACGTGGAACAGGTTGTGATTTTGAGAACATCCACCCACAATCTGTTTCCTGTTCTTGCGCTTGTAGTCATGCATTGAAGAGGGGTTGATTGGCAATACTGTGTGTGTAACAGACCCTGCCGAGGAACAGGCCTGACGGCAGTGCGTCACTGATCACCCAGACCGGTGGGGGCCAGGGTAGTGGGAACTGGCTTCAGATGAGAGGAAGAGGACCAGGGCTGGGGTCAGTTTTCCTGCTGACCCCTGCCTGTACCCTGGGAAGATACTTTATCCTATAGAAGCCACAGTTCACACCCCTTTTCCTTTAACCTCCTCTTCCCCCAATAAAGAAGCACTTAGGGAGATTAAATCTTGTTGCACAATGTTTCATTGCAGTACTATTTACCACATAACAGAGTCCGCAGTAAATGAAATTCATGTGCTATTGATCCACACTAGATCGATAGGAAGGAGTGTGACCCAGGCATTCCCTTCAGTGCAAGAGGTTGTGGTATGATCTGAGGGGCACAGGCGTGGTTTGGGGTGGAAGGGTAGGAACCCCATGCTAGATTTACCTTATGAGGAGACCAGCAAAACCCTGGAGTCCTTTCAGTGTAGGGAGTAGACTCCTGTTCCTGGGGGCCTCTCAGAGTGCCAGGTAGAATTGCTACAGAAAGATTCAAGAAAAACACCCTTCCCTGAGGCCGACCTTCGTGTCTGCACAGCGAAGCTGAACACACAGAGAGCACACAGTTGCACGGAGCCCCTGCACACCCAGACACCCACACACACCCCACACAGCTTGCTGTTGCGAGAGCAGTAAATAGGGAGCAGTGGTGTGATCCTGCTGCAGAGCGGAAACTGCGCTCGGAGAGGTCAGCCCTGCTCAGGACCACAGCCAGAGGGCAGTGGGGCCAGGGTGCAGACCCGCAGTGGCCTGGCTCGGGGCTTCCCAGAGTGCATGTAAGTGTCCTGGAGACTCAGCCCATAGCCCTGGGGAGGTGTGGTTGTACACACGTGTAATCCCAGCTACCCAGGAGGTTGAAACAGGATTGAACGGTCAAAACCAGTCTGGGCAACTTAGCGAGGAAGAATTGCAGATCCGTACCTGTTATCAAGCGCACAACCCCCACCACCCACCCGAACCAAACCACTTTAGGACCTCCCTCAGAGCCTGAAGCGAAGCACACCAGAAGCACTGCGCCTTCACCTCCTGAGCCCGGGTGATGGAAACCCATGGGCTGCGAGCCTGAGGCACATCGGAGCCACTTGCAGGGTGCAGCTCCACCTTGCCAGCCAGTGGGGGCCAGGGTAGAGGGAGCTGGCGTCAGAAAGGTGGAGAATGACCCTGTTGCTGATTTTATACAATAAAAGAGGGTCATTGTAATTGGGAGCCTTTGAATCCACACATCTGCCTGTGGTTCTCTCCAACTGCAGAGCCATTTAGTTAAATAGCACACAGAAATTGCCTTTCAGCTGATATTATGTTCCCACTGGCCTTAAAACGTGAGACTGGGCTGAATTGCTCCAACAACGAGGCCATCTCAACCCCCCAGACCCTGAGTATACCCAGCATTTCCAGGGATCCCCGTGGAGGATGATGTTTGGAAGTTATTTCCATTGCCTCGCACCCCCTGCCTTCCTAGAAACAGAATCTTTAAGATATTTACACGCCGGCTGGCCAGAGCTGGAGCTCTTAGTCTCCAAAGGGAGAAAGAGGAGGTGCCAGCCCTGGCAGGGTGGGGCGTGTCTTTGCTGGCTCTGGTAGTGGGGGCAAGATGGATAGAGAAGTGTAAGCTGACAGCTAAAGCCAAACAGAGGCTGTCCGGTGGGCCAGACCTGCAAAGGGAGTGGCTGGTTCCGGTCAGGTGTGGGCTAAAGTGGGGGTGCTCTCGAAGCCCTTGCATGGGAGACCTGTGCCTTTCATTAGCCTGTAGACCTACCTGTTACTTTGTCCTGTGGAACTATACTACAGAAGTGACTCAAGTAGCCCAGAAGAGCTTGAACACCGCCCATTCTTTCTAAGAGCCAGGGCTCTGCACAAGTAGAGCCAGCTTTGGCCTGCCAACTTGCCGGGTGATGCACCCCAAAGATTAAGAGTGTGTTCAATAGGGTATAGTTGGACAGTGCTGACTTTGGCACCCACTGGAAAGGCGTAGGAGTGGTGGGTGACTCTACTAGCAAATGGTGCTTTAGTAGGATTTAGGAATGCTCTAGCTGGAAGAAACTTTAGTGACCCACATGGTCCAGCTAGGAGAAACAGAGGCCCGGGAAGCCATGAGAATTGACCCAAGGTTACCCAGCCCAATGGTAGGGTATAATTTTTGCTCCCCTCTGAGGGAGTTTAAGGCCTTTCTGCTTCCGTGACCATCCAGCTTAGTTCCCCAAGTGTCCCTAAAATAAAGGAATATGCACAACCTCTAAGAAGGCAGCAGGTGCTTACTAGAGCAAAATGAGTACCAGGTATGATGTCCCAGGTCACCACGTCCTGCATGTTTGGCATTATGCAACTCTGCCAGAGGTTTGAGCATTAGTCTCATTTTCTAAAATACCTTTACTGAGATAGAACTTACTCTAATACCCACCTACTTTAACTACAGGATTTACTGATACTTACTATATTTACATAAGTGTGCAAGCACTTACCACAAAGTAATTTTAGAACATTTCTGTCTTCCCCCACACGGAGCCATGTGCCCCCTAGCAGCCGCTGCCCAGCACTTCTTTCCCCCGGCCCCGCTGGGGGAGCCTACTCTACTCTCTCAGTCTGTGGATTTGCCTTTTCTAGATGCCGCATGCATCTAGAAACAATTAAACCTGTGGTCTTTTCTGTCTGGCTTCTTTCACTTAGCTTAACGCTTTCGAGAGCTGTCTGCATTGTAGCAGGATCGGTGTTTCTTTTCTTTTTATTGCCAGTAGTCGCCGCTGGGTTTACCACATTTTGTTATCCATTTGCTAGTGGATGAGCAATGGGCCTGCTTCTACTTTTGGGTATTAAGATGACACTTTGCAAATCTTTGCATATGAGCCTTTGCAATACACATTTTTGTTTCTCTTGGATACCTAGAGGGGCACAGGAACACCTCAGAGAGGAATTGCTGTGTCCTGTGCTGCCTTTCTGTGCAACTTTTTGAAAACTGCCAGGCTGTCCTCCAGAGCACCCATACCACCTAAAATCCTCGCCAGCAGCATATGAGAGTTCCGATTTCCCCGCATCTTTGCCAGCCCTCGATATTGTCATTACCCCATTTCATAGCTGAGAAAACTGAGGCTCAGGAAAAGGAGAGTCGTGTGGCTTGAGGGGATGAGCAGGACTCGCACGCCAGTCTGACCCGGGCTACCAGGACCAGGGCTGGGGCAGAGCAGATGAGGTACAGCACAGAAGGTAAAGAGGCACCTGCTCCCAGCCCAGGGAGACCCGGGCAGAACACCTCCTTGGACTGTGCTTCCTGGGTGCCTAGATGGCCACTGTACCTCGACCTGGGTCCACCCTGTCCCAGCCCAGCAAGATGTGGAGCTCAGCGCTGGGGAGGCATGTAGACACTGGGGCGCCCGTGCAGCCTTTGATTTGGAGCCACTGGCTGGACTCACAGAGGCCACCTCCCTGCTTGTGGCTCACGGGTGCTGTGGCATTCAGGAGATGGTCCGCGTGATGTACCAAACCCAGCACTTGTGCCCTAGGCAGTGCCCTGGAGACAGGCTGGCATCATCGTTGTGCTGCTGCCCTGTCTCTACCCATAAGCTCTGAGACACAGCAGCTTAAGGCCATCCTGATGTCCTGTCTCTGACTAGGAGCCCACCCCTGCCCCACAGAAGGAAGGGCCACTCCCCATCGGCCTGGGATGGACACTGCACATGCAGCCTCTCCTCCAACCTGCAGGATGCACCCTGGAGTCATAGGTCCTGCAGAGCCAGCGTACGGGGCTTCCCTTGCTGGGCTGAGATACCCCATTCTGACTCCATCATGTCCAAAACCAGAGTGTAATGCACGTGCTTCCCAAGTCGGAGAAAATACCTGCTAGGCCATATTTGTGGGGCCACAGTGAGCCAGGTAGAGGGTAGCCTCAGGTCCTTCCTGCAGAATGGACAATCCTCTGGTTTCCTCCAGCTTGCAGTAGGGACCCTGTTGAGGGCCTTGTTTGTAACCAGCTCAGCCTGCTCATCCTTCAAGGTGAGGGTGTGGAGTGGGGTACTAACTGATAGTCAAGGATAAAGGCGGAGGTTATTGGATGCGGAAGAGATGTGTCAGTTACAGCAAATGATAGAAATACTGGGAGCTTATTTGCTCAGTTTGCTCCCTTAACGACAGAAGCTTGCAGGTCCTGCCTCTGGAGAGGCTGTGTGCTGGGCGAAGTGCAGGACCAAAGACACCCACCCTCCTGCTGTGCACACCACACCTGACACCACCTGCTGGTGACAGGCTTTATGCAGGGTCACCACCACCCTGGGCTGTCCACTAGTGTTGGCACATGTCTGGTGGTGCATGTGGAGGCTTCAAGCTTACTAAACGCTTGGACTTTACCCTTTCGTTCCATGTCCCCATCCCCTCCCCCGGCACCCAGCCTGGCTGAGTCATTGCTCAATAAATTGTTGCTGAACCAATAAATAGAATTGAATACAAGAGAATCCTGCATGTGTCCTACATGTGTCGAAATAGGAGGGCGACATAATGTTGGGCACAACTGCACAAAAGTGAGTCGAAACTTCCAGAGCTGCTTTTTTGTATCCATTATTCCCAAATAAGAGGAAGGAGGAAATCTGGCTGGAAGGAATATGCATTGTGTCTTCTGTCACCAATCTTTCCCTTCCTCAGCTGCACTGATACGTGGTTCTAAAGCATCAAGCCTGTTTATGGCTCACTAACCTCCCCAGAAGTCATAGGCCCAAACGAGTCCCAGGGCTTTGCAGGGGGTCTAGAGAGTGAAGGGCTGAGCAGGGAGCAGTAGGAAACAGTGGGGAGTAGATCCAAGAAGAATGCTACACCCCATCTGAAGGCATTGCAAATGTTTTCGTGACCTCTCCAGTCCACGTGCAAACCAGCAACTCATAACTTCTGACTTCCAGGACTGAATCCACAGTCCCGGCCCTCACATGGTGGTTGCCTGGAAGCTGACCTCCATCTACAAGGCATATTTTGCTGTGACTACTTCTGCCTCTGCCATCTCCTCCGTCTTCCCTAGTTATTTTTCTCTAGTTGCTGAGACAAAATACCTGCCATCCAAAGCTAAAGGAGGGAAGGTTTATTTAGCTCACAGTTTGTGGACGTTTCCAGTCCATAATCAGCTGGTTCCATGGCAGGGTGGCAGACAGCAGAGGGGACAATCTTTCATTAAGGCAGAAAGCAGCAGAAGTAACAAGAGAGAAATGAGACTCTCTGTTCACTGTGTTATATACAGGCTACCCACCCTGGGTGGGTGCATCACTCACCCTTAATCCTAGCCAGAACTATGCCAAACCAAGCAGTGGACTGACTTAGTAATCACACATACTTGATCCCAGCATCACACACCCTAAATCCAGCCACCTCCAAAACAGCTCTGTGACTCTGTGAGGCTTTGGACATCTACACACAAACCATGACACTGTCCTTCCATCAGACCAGATGGACCCCGAAACCCCGAAAGCATCACCCTTTCTCTCCTTCCTTCCTTTGCACATGTAATTCCTCCACAGGACTCTTCCCCTCAGCTCAGCAGAGCCTGCCTGCTCCTGATGGAGAGGCTTCTTCCCTCTTCTGAGAGACAAGTGTGCCAAGCAAACGGCTGTTCACTTGGGGACTCTGTTTGCACATCTATCACCCTGACACACTCAGAGCCACCTTCTCCCCCAGGGACAGCTTCCTGCTTGTCTCCTGTTCCCAGCACCAGCACAGGGCTGGCCCACTCTGTACATTCCTAGAAGAGGTCTGTGGCTGTGTGGATGGTGGTATGGACGGTGTGTGGCTCTTTCTCCAGAGCCTCTCTGAGTTTTGTGCAGGACCCACAAGGGTGTGGAATGGATTGCTGCTCACTGCTGCCCCTGGTGACAGGTCCTTGTCACAGCCCGGGAAGAGGGAAACGGGACAGTCTAACAGGAAGCAGGGGCGATTTGCTCTGGGTTCCAGAACTCCTGGCCTCCCTCTGCCAACCTCTCTGTGCCCTGCACTGTGTCACCTAGACATGGAATCAGGTGCTGCCTGGGTCCGCTTCCTTCTTTTGGCTTAGCCGTGACCTTTCCTTGCTGTCAGGAGTTCCTTTGCCACCTGGGTGGACACAGAGCTGCATGGGTCTCCCCTGCTTCCAGTCCTCCACTCTTCTCCACAGAGCTGGGCCTGGAAGCCTCACTCTACTTTTAAACGTGGTGAGGAGAAAGCAAACTTGTTGAATGCCTGCGACATGCCAGCCATTAAACCAAGCATATTCCACCCGCACTGTACTTAGTGCTTCTAAGCGCTTCTTTGGGTAGAAACTTAATCCACTTTACACACGAGGAGCCCATGGTTTCAGGAATTCCACTGGATTGGTTACACAGTACGGTGCAAAGCTAGAGTTTAAAGCCACATCTAAGTGACGTCAGAGCCATGTGCTTGTGCGGTCGCCACGGAGCTGTTTTAGAAAGACGTGAAGATTCAGTGCCTTGTCCTGAGCAAGGACAGTGCTGGTCCCAGGCCCTGCCCTCCCGAGTTGTGGGCTCCACACGTTAAAGATCGCAGCACTGGGATTAGTAGCGACCTACAGAGGTGCTTCTCAGCACTAACACAGATTCTCATCCTAGCGGTCCTTGTCCTCTGGCAACTTTGTCACCGTTTTACACCTTTTGGGGAAACGAAGATAAAATACCTGAAACAAGAGTATGGGTCAAATTTACTAAATCTTAATCATCTTACTGGATCATCTTGTGCCATGTAGGAAAGTTGTCCTGTTTGGATTTTGATCTCTGTGTGTATGTGCGCACATAAGGAAGAAAGACTAACAGGCTATCTGTGACAGACTGCAAGAAACCTCTGGGAGAGTCCCTGGCCGAGACGCAGCCTGCAGGGACAGATGAGTCCAGCACCCTAGTGGCTGCTTCGCAGGCAGAGGCCTATGTCTCTTTCCCTTGGAGCCCCCGGAAGACAACAGCTCTGGCAGGTCTTCCACACTGTGACCTGTGGGCTGGGCTGCTGAGATTTTGTATTTGCATCATTGGAAATTGTTAGTGTGGAGGCTGCTGGGCAGAGGAAGGGAACACTGAAGGACACGCTCTGTAAACATGGCTTGTCCACTCTGCTCCGCAGGGGGTGTGCCTGTATCTGGCAGCTGGTCAAGATTCTGTCCCCTCAAGTCCTGGCTGGGCCAAGCCACCCCAGCAGCCACCATACATCCCCATCTTGTTCTCTTCTCTATTCAGTGAGGCAGCTGGCACCCCTTCTCCCTGGGGCAGGCCTCGGCTCTGCTCCTCGGGATATGGCCCTGAAAGCGGGAGGCGGGCAAAGCCCTGGCCTGCACTAACCTCCTTGGCACCCAGCCCTGTGCCATCTTGGGATCCAGAGACAGCGTTCAGATTCCCCTCCTGGTGGATGTGGAGGAGTTGTCCTGGTGAGCTGAACAGACCTGAAACATTTTTTAAAAATTACAACCTGATTACCTTTCCTACAGTCTGTAGAATACCACTGCAGCTTGCTTTTGCATTGAGCAGCCAGTCTGGCATAAAGAAAATTAACATTTAATGAGCCCCTAATTACTGCCAAGCACTAAGGATGCTGAGCATAACAAGTCAGTGCTAATGGCTCGTGTTTGTGAGCCTTCAATGCGGCCCTCGGTTCAGCCCCCATGAGTATTGCTGCCTCTTCCCTCCGGAGAGCGTCCTGGCCGTCTCCGCGGAGCAGATGAGGAAACCAGGCTGGGAGAGGCCAGAGGAAGAGCCCATGCTCCATGTGCTTTGCAGAGAAGGCCTGGGCTCCAACACTCACACTCGCGTGCTCCTGCATGTCAGCTCTGCCCCGCACCCGGGGGAGGACAGCAGTGGAGGGGACAGGGATCTGGGACACAGGACATGGTTGCACACCTGTGTGCACAGCCAAGCGCATAATAGGCCAGTATTTAAGATCGACCTAGCTCAGCCCTTCCTGGGGTTCCTCATCCCAGAGGCTGAGAAAGAAGTGCAGAGCCTGAGGTTTTCCTGCCTGTGGCTTGTCCGGGTCACTCTGCTCCTGCAGGATGTTTCCCTGTGGCAGTGGCTCCACGGTCAGCCCTGTCTTAGTGACGCAGCACCCCCCACACTGTGTGCTGACATTGAAGGGTGCTCAGGGTATTGTGTTTATCCTCTGTACGCTTCCACCATACACCTTCCTCTGACCCTTCCGGCCTCCTACCGTGCCCAGGACCAGCAAGTGTGCCAGGGCGGGTCCTCAGCTTGCTCCAAGGTCTGAGCGAGTTGTTTGGGAGCATGTTCTCCCATCGTCACAGAGGAGGGAAGTGACACACACAACCGCAAATGACCGGCAGTGGAAGCTGGCCCAGGATTCCGTGCCTTGTTGTCTTGTCCCATTCTCGTTTGTTTTTCAGCTTTAGCATTGCTTAGAGCTCTCTGCCAAAGGGAATCATGTAAAATTTGGAGGGAGTGGGTGGAGCTTAGCCAGAGAAAAACCTGGAGCAAGGGACTCCGTCTTTGTCATAACTGACTTAAATATCAGAGTTTGGGGCCCTGGAAATGAGAGTATGCCTTGACTGTCTGGCAGAGCAGAGTGGGGCAGTCCCAAGACCCCAAGTACTTGCGGCTGCCTCTCTGTCTCTTAGACTGCAAATGTCTCAGCAGAGCAATTTACTAGACCCAGAGGTGCCCACCCTGGGGTGCTTTCCTTCTTTCTGAGGTTCTGGAAGGGTCTTGCCCACCCACCCTCTAATGTCAGTTTTGCTTTGCAGGAGTAATGGGCATTTGAATTGACTTTTAAGAACCAGAAATGTTATATGCTTCCTCATAACTCATAACAGCTGGTGACATTCTGTCCTGAAGTTCAGGTGGCCTCCAGGACAACACACACTGGTCACTCTGATGTCCCTTTCATCCCATTCCCTGTCCTGGGTCTCACCTAGCAGCTATAGCTAAGTCCTGGTGGCCTCCAGCTTTTTCTGTTCTGCTAAGCATCCCCAAAGCCAACCAGTGCCCCAACTGTGACCCTCAGCTTCTGCAGAGACCGGGAGGGATTATCTGTCCCAGATGTGACAGTACAGCCCCCAAGATGAAGTGGCCCTCCACCCCCGTGCAGAGTGGGTGTTCAGCACAGCTCTGTGGGATTTTGGAGCTAGGCAATGCTGATAGACCCCCACTGGCCCATCCAGGACACAAGCTGTTGGAGACTTGGCACAGAGGGATTTGTCCTGGCAGTGGATGAAACATCTTTGCACTTCGAGCTGTTGGTAGCCATAAAGGCAGCCTCACAGTGAGTGCTAGAGTTCATCAAGGCTCTAGGCTTTTCCTAAGTTCTCATTTGCAGATATTCAACTGCAAATTAAGCCTTGTGGGAACAAAAAGATATACCTTCTTGTAATGTTTGGCTGTTTGTTTAAAAACCATCCATGAAAATACTCCTAATTCTAGGTTTGCAGAAACCAGTATTTACTCCTAATTACCTATTTCATTATGGGGCTCTGTAATAAAGTTGAAGGGTGTATTGGGCAGATTATCATTTTTAATAAAATAATTGCATAAAGGAATACCTTCCTGTACACCCCTTCAGTGATTCTGCTGGATGCAATGTCCCAAGCTGTAACGTGACAGTTTTCCTCGTGAACTGTTCTGGGACTGGGGCTTACACTCACGGATGCTGGGACCACGTGAAATGTTTTCATTTCAGAAGAGAAATCCAGCCCTAAGGAAGCACAGATGTTTAGCAGTGTCCCCTTGCTCCCAGATGTGCGTTGGAGGAGAACAATCTCCTTTCTGTCTGGGTGCCCCGATGTGGAACTTTTCTACTATTCTGGAATAAGTGTGTGGCCTGAAAGAAATCCCGGAGATGTGAGTCTCCCTCACTGCTGCTGATTCTGAGCAGGTTGGGCATCCCTCTCTGGCCTCAGTTTCCCTGGCCACACAGACTCTGCATACACAGGTTGGCTTGGTTCTGCCCCTTGCTGACCAGTGGTTTCAGCAGGCCGGGCTGCCTGTGGGAGCCTGCAGGTGCCTGGCTCTGGAGAGCTGCTGTTGACTCAGGCCTTCCGCAAGGCTCTGTAGGACAAGACTCCACTCCAGCTAAATGGCGCCTCAGACCTGCAGGAACACAAGTCCAGGTGGTACTGAGCCAGGGCACGGTGCGGTGCTGTGTGGTCCGAGCCACACAGTTGGGGACTGTGGCTGTGTAGCGGAAGCTTTGAGAAAGCAAAAGAGAAAAGGCTGCTGGGCAGGGCAGTGGACGGATAGGCTCCATCCCGCTGGCTGGAAAAGTTCCTGGGTCCCTGTAGCTGGGGTGGGGTGGGAGGACAACTTCTGGCCTCCTCTGGAATTCAGTGTTTGTTTACTCCCCATGGATCTCAGAGTCTCCGGAAAGTCACTTTTTCCATCACTGGAGGAGGCCGAGAGAGGCTGTCCCCAAGAGCTCCCTCTTCCTCCAGCTGGGGCTCAGGGGCCAAGGGAGGCAGCAGGGGACACCTTCAGAGAAGCAGGGCAGTGAGTTCCAGGGGTGCGCGCACAGCTGGGTGGCCAGCCTGGGCTGGAACCCAAGTCCTCGCCTCTTTTGCTGTGTTGGGCCGGAAGGGGGTGGGACTGGGCTGAGAACCTGAAAGTGAAAGCAGCCGGCAAAGGCAGCAGGGCTTCCCTCTTTCCCTCCCTGCCTCGACACCCACAGTGCGCAGGTGCAGGGCTGAGTCAGGTCAGCAGGGGTGGGAGCCCAGCGTGGTGGTTCTTCCAGCTGGTGTCGTTTCCTGAGAGGATGTGACGGTGGCTGTGGGCCCACATGGACTTTTGCTGGAGCTCAGGTCTTCTCGAGGATGTGACATTGAGGCCCCACTCTCCTGTCCCCCACGGGAGACCCTTCCCTGCCTTGGCCCTGCTCCTTGGCCCTGGAGCCCAGGACTGCCCCACCTGTACAGGCTGGCAGGGTGCTGCTTCTGCACTGGGCTCCCCTGCCCACAGCAGGATGGCCAGCAGGGGTCTGTGCCACCTCCCTCCAGGCTTCACCGCTCATCCCTTGGCAGGCCAGACCCCCCCCCCCCCGCCGCCCCTTTGTTACCTCCCTTGGTCTCCACAGGCGCTCATCTCCTATCCTGGTCCCAGTCATGCACCACCCTGGTGGCACATTGCATCCCTTGAACCGGAACCAGGAAGCCTGTGGAAGCCCTCGGGCCTGGCCCATCCCAGCTGACCAGGAAGGATCTCCAGAGCACATGCTCATCTCAGAAACTTCCTGGCTCAGTCTGCCAGGCAGCCTGGCTGGGGTCTGCTGCCCGGGGCAGGGACGCGTAAGCAGTTGTGTAGTAGGCTGAAGGAAGGCGCCTGGAGGCTCACAGGGACCAAGGACTAAAATTGAGTGTTCCAGAAACCCCATCTTTGCTGGCAGGGTTTTTGTAGGGCTTACTTTGTTTCCCACACTACTCAGTCAGCAAACATCCATTAAGCATCCGTTAAGGGTGTGGTGGTGAGTACTGGGAGTGTAAAGATGACAAAGCCCAAGCCATGGCATCCAGGAGCCCAGTGTATGCTAGCCCTGGGTTGCCCGCATCCAGCGCACTGCAGACCGGGGTGTACAGGAGCAAGTGGGACCCTGAGCATGTCGTTCCTCAGATGGCACCAGTGTGTCCTCGCCAGATGGTTGGTTCACATTTTCACAGCTGAACACTGCGCTACACGGGCGCAGCTGCCGTTTCCAGGTGGGGAACTGAGGCTCAGGCAGTTCCCCAAGGTTCTCAGCGTGTCCTGCCTACCTGCAGCCCAGCCTGGGGACAGACCCAGGGCTCTCTCTAAAAGGCCCACGAAGAGTGGGCTGCCGCGTGCAGGGCAGAGATGAGAACAGGCTCCAGAGGAGAACAGAGGCCATGTGTGTCCTGCCCTGCGACGTTACCTGGAGGTCCCTCCTTCTGTGCAGTTTCTGAGAAGGGAGCCTGGGGAGCAAGGCTGGCAGAGGCCATGAGAAGCCAGCGCTAACTTGCAGTTGGACTGTGGCAGCCAGAGCTGCACTGGGGCTGGGCTGGTGCTAGGGTCAGGCAATGCGGTGCTTCCCCTCCGCCTCCAAGCCTCCAAGCCTCAGAGGACAGATCCTAGAATTCCCAAACTTCAGGCCTGCTGTGTGACCATGAGAGTTCCCAAAGAGAAAGAACAGGAACTGGAGTGAGAAGCAAGGTGGCGAGCAAGGGGTCCTCACCTGCCTCCTCGTGCAGGGGAGGGACCCGGCCTCTTCCCCTGGTGTCCCTGTGCTCGACCCCACTTTGCTGTCCACTCCAGGGTTTCTCCGGCAGGCTTCTCCTTTGGACCTTACAACCCGGTCCCTCTTCTGTGTTGCCAGAGTGACACTCTGTCTTTCATGAGTCAGGTTACTGGTGCCTCCTCCCTCCAGGAAGCTGGCTCTGACTGCCCTCCCATCCTGGTCCCCAAGTGACTTGTTAGCAGAGTTCCCAGTTCTCATTCCCAGCAGAGGTGTCATCACGAGGGTGTAGTTGCTTCTTCTCTTGTTGGCAGGCATTCGGGTAGTCGCAGGTGAATGTGTCTTGTTTCACTGGGCAGTAAGGCCAGGCCTGGCTTTGAATCTGCACCTCAGCCTGAGCACTTGCTCACTGTGGCCTCAGGCTGACCCGTACCCCTCAGTCTTCCTGAAGAAATGGGCACATGAAGGCTTTCCACAGATGGGTGCATGCACTCACACAGTCTGCACTGTGGTGTGGAGAGAGGCCTGGGGAAGGTTCCCAGCAGGATGGAGACGGCGCTTGCAGATGGGGTCTCCAGCAGGTTAATGCAGGGCCACAGAGGATGAGCCAGGCCAGCAGGGATCCAGAGCTGGAAGCCTGAGGAGCCGGGGGAGGCAGGGCTGAAGGAGGCTGCTGTCCCAGCCCACCGTGAGGCTGCCACCCTGTTGCCCTCTGCCTACTGAAAGCCATGCTAGGATGCGAGGATGACTCTGCCCGCTTGCCACAGCTCACCTGAGGCTGAGAACCAGATGGAGTCGCTTCTCTTCGTGGCCTAGCCCAGGTGTCCTTGTGCTCGGACCCTCTGACCTCTAGCCCCTCAACCCTGCTCCTGAAGCCAGGGGGCTCGGCTGGCAGGAGGAGGGCTGGTGCTGTTACCCAGTCAGTGGGGCATGACAGAGGGCAGGGCTGTGGAGCCCCTTCTGCTGCTGTCACTGTGGGACCATCCCTGCTGGGACAACACCAGGCTCCACCTAGGGGGCAAACCCCTGATGTATCAACAACAAAGCATAGCCGCGTCACTCGGGCCCTAAGTAACATATTTATTGAATAATGTAATTGAAAATACTATCCCTTTAAGCTTCTGGCAATGTAGGAAATGGTTCCCTCCTAAGAGTTTTAATAATATTACATATAGTTGACTCAGGGAATTCTTTTTGACATTTATTTGAGATTTCCAGACTGCATGGGAGGAAAAGCAAGAACACTATAATCAGTGTAATAGGTGGAAACAGAAAAAATAGTTTTCCATTCAAGTCGATGTGTTAGACACTTTTGGTGGTGGCCAAGCGCTGTCTAAGACCACACGATCTGGGGTTGGTGGAAGCTACGTGCGATGCCCACAATCAGAACTGTGGGAATGATGTATCGGGCTTGGGTGACCAGGACTGGAGGGGACAGGGCTGCCCACACACACCCATAGTCATGCTTCATGCCAGGCTGTGCGCCATGCAAAAGGCCTCACCAGACAGGTTACCACCTTCTCAATTGGCTCCATTTTGCAGGTGAGAGACTGAGGCAAAGGGAGATTAAGTTGCCCCAAATCACCCAGTTATTGGTGGAAGATTCCTGATTCAGTCCAGACGTGACTCTTAGCCACCATGCTGTTAAAAATGACAGTGCTGCGGCCTTGGTGTCAGCCCTTTAACTTTGCCAGCGGGATCCAGAGAGGCATGGTGCCTCACCCAAAGTGGCCTAGGCTGGCTCACGGGGAAATGTAAGTGGCTGGTCCTCCCACTTCTGCCTGAATTATCCTACTGCCTGGACAGTTGGCTAATTCTCTTTTTCATTCTCACTCATATGTAACAATTTACCCTTGAATACTTTGAAGACCCTGACGCTTCTTCAGTGTGTGCAAACCACGTAGAAGGAAGGTATGTGGGCACCTCAGGACACTACAGTGGAATCAGCAGTAACAGTCTGTCGGGCACTGGCTCTGCCTGCAACAGTTCGTAGCACCTCTGCTGAGCCACCGAATCCCCAGCTCGCAGTCTGCCCTCCCCCACTCCCTCCTCAGGTTCACAGCTGAGGAACTGGCCAAAGAGAAGGAAGCAATTGTGCCAGACATCAAAGCCAGCAAGCGACAGCTCCTACCAGGCCTGCACCCTGCTAATGGGGGTCGGTGCAACAAACTTGCTAGATTGCTCACAAATATTGTCAGCATGGTTACATCGCATGCCACATACCTCTTCTTCAGCTAACAATGTCCCTAAGATAGAAGGAAAGCTTCTTATAAAAGCTGGATTTGAAAGGGGCACTTCTATGTTGTAGCCTCCCAATAGAGAGAGTGACAAACATCAGCAGCAGCGTCTTCCAGGGTGGGAGACTGATGTTACCCAGACATCTGGTCAGGGATGGAAGAGCCCCAGAACTCAACTCTCGAAATCACCTTGGCATCTGTGTCCTGAGACAAAGGTGGAAGAGGCCTCTGGTGGCTGGAGGAGGGCAAAACCGGAGCCATAGAGACTCGAGAGGAACTCAGACCTCCCAGGGAGAAGGAACCTCACCTGTCCCTGCTTTTAGACTGCAGGACCCAGAAGCCCCCAGGGACCCTTGGACCTATGGGACCCATGCCACATCTGTCGCCCCACTGTCAGATGCGGGCTAAAGAGAAGCAGCTGTGGGTTTGAGTGCCGGCTCCGCCTTTTGCCCCTGTGTGACACTGACCACTCAGAGCAGCCGTTTATCATCAATAAAGAAGGGTACCAACTGCCTCTACCTCGCCAGCCTTTGTAAAGGTGTTAAAGTGCCCCGTACTTTGAGGAATCTCCACCCAAAGAAGCTGAACAGAAAGGATTAAGAATCCTCTTAACTAGGGCGCCTGTCGGGGTGAGGCAGAGTTAGTTTTCCTTGTACACCGGTGTTTTTCATTGTAAGTATGGTGTTTGCTTGCTAACCCACAGGTGTGCATTTCTTTGCTAAAAATATGTTTATGTGTTTTAAGAGACCATGTGAATCCAATACTGCGCACTTGCTTACAAAAAGTAAGGGCTTAATAAAAACACAGAGGCTGTTGGTTTCTGGGCCCTCAGAGCTTTGCTGTCACTGTTTTCTGAATGCTTTGGAAAGGAGATGGGTCTCTGCTGGAGCTGTGTGCAGCCTGATGCCCTGATTCGGAAGCAGGAGAGGGAACAGGCAGACTTGCAGCCGAAAGAAAGTGCTTTGCTTCCCTCCGAGCCTGTGCCACTCTCGCCCCGCTGGCGGCGTGGAGAAAGAAGTAGGCAGGCGCTGTCCTGCTGCAGTCTGACCTCGTGGCTCCCCTGGCCTTGGCTACTTGTACTTGGGGGCTCCCTGGCTGTGTCTGTCGGGGCTGCTTTGCCAGGACTGAGAGAGGAGAAGTGGTCATGAGACTCCAGCTTGGGCTCTACAAGATCAGGGGGACCCAGATGAACTTCATTCTTTAAAAGTGTTTTTTGAGCTGTTAAATAGGAAGAAAAAAAAAAGCCACAAGTCAGGTGTCTCTGGTTCTCGTGAAGGTCTCTGAGAAGTCCACTCCTTACTTGTTGGGTGACATCCCTAGATACCTTTGCAGGTGAAGTGATCACTGTCCCGGTGAGGAGCTGGCGCTCTGGGCTGACCCCATGCTGTCTACCTTGTTACCTGCAGCTTAAATGCAGCCCCAAATGCCAGCTGTGTGGGCCAAGCAGTGACCAGGCCCCAGAGACCACACTGCTGCCCATGAGCTGCAGTAACACATGCAGGCTTTTTTGCCTCTCACAACCGTTTCCTCATCTGCAAAATGGGGAGCAGTACCTCTCCCCCACTGACTTCTCGTGGGATCAGGTGTGTGGGGCAGAAAACACTTGGCCCCAGACCAGAGCCCATGCAGACATTCAGTAAGAGGTTTCTGTTGTCTCACTGGTCAGAGAGGATGTGGAGCCAGGGCGACCGTGAGCGTGGCGCTGAGAGACTGCCCCGCCGGATCTCAGCGGCAGGAAGGAAGGGCCCAATCCAGGGACTCAGAGAACACGACGAGCCCTGGTGAGCAGGCTGCGTGGCCCTCATGTGCTGCAGCCCGCGCTGCAGAGTGGTGAGCAGGTCTCGGCTGCCCCAGGTCACACACCTGCCGTGGAGCCGTGCGTAGGGTGCCGCGGCGGTGAAGATGGATGCCAGGAGACACGTGTCGATGCAGAGTGGCCAGGACTGCAGACAGCCTGGGACCTTTGTGCCTCAAGTTTCAATTTTTTAAAATTGGGAGCATTTGGTGTTGGAATTTTAGAGTCAAGAGGCACAGCCCTGCTACCTGACCCGGCTTAGTGCCAGTTGAGACAGGCACAGGACGGGACAGGTTGCTGACAGAGGCAGCCTAGCAGGGAGGACCAGTCCCCTGGCTGAGTGGCTGCTACAGTGCTTCCTGCCTGGACTCCGCTCTGCAAGAGCCCACTGGGGCTCCCAGGTCTGCAGAGCCCACTCTTGCACCGGGCATTGCTACCTCACGATGAGGCAGGGAAGCAGGACAGAAAAGGACAGGCCTCTGTGGTGTCTACAGAAGATTAACTTCACCAAGTCAAGAGCTGGCACGGTGACTGTCACCTACTGGGAAGGGGCCATCACTGGCTCATTCCAGGCCATGTCTCCTGGAAGAGGAGTGGGACAGCAAGTCCAGATCATTTGGATAAAGATGCTTTCTCGTGAACAGAGATGGCTGCCAAAACTCGGTGAGCGCGCACCTTGTACACAGGACAGTCTTCATTCACTTATTCGGTGGAACGTGGAACATTTACTCATCAGCTGTTCGGTGCCAGATTCTGTTCCCAGCTCGAGAGGAAGAAAGAGGAAAGAGATTCCTTCTCTCTTAGAACTTCCTGTTTGGTCTCAGGAGAGACCAACAATAAGCAATAATCATACTGCATGAGAAAATCATATACTATGCTAGAAAGTGACAGTTGTTATGAAAAAAATAGCCTAAGAATTGAGGGAAGTGGGGCAATGAGCCATGGGGCTATTTGGGGAAAGAATGTTCTAGGCCGAGATAAGTTGGTGTGATGAGTGGCACAAGTGCACCTGAGAGGTATAAGGAAGCTGGTGAATGGGTCAGGAGCCCCAGGGGACCTGAGCTGTGTGCCGTAGAACCACACTGGCCATGGTCAGCACCTCGTCCATATCAGCGAGCAATGTAACTTGGCCCCTTGCTCTTAGTAGCTCTGTGATGATTGTCATTCTTATCCCACTTTTCACATACTGAGATCTTTGACCAAAGAAGATTCATACCTAAAGAGGATAACATACCCAAGTCCCTAGAGCAGGGAAAATGACACTGAACCAGAGCTAGGTCTCCTGATTATTGGTCCAGAGTTCTCTGCCCCATCGCCACTCTGGAAATGAGCTTTTTCTGAAGGAGGTGCCGCCCAGCCTCTCTGGAAGAGTCAGGTGAGTATCATGACGCTCTTAGCACTATGGTATGTGCCAGAATTTCTGGGCCAACTATGCCTATAAGGGGTATGACGTTATAAACCTAACAGGGCTAGTGTATTAAACATGTATATCAATAAATGCCAGGCGTGGTTGCACTTGCCTGTAGTCTCATGTCTCTGGGGGGCTGAGACACAACTTTGAACCCCATCTGGGCAGCTGAGCAATCTAAAGAGACCCTGTCTCAAAATAAAAGTGAAGAGTGCCAAGGATGTAGCATAACACAAAAGCCCTGAGTTCAGTTCCCAGCTTCCACAGGTGTGACCATGATGCAGCGTGGTCGACTCTGACAGGGACCCATTGCTTCCCACCTGCCTGGTCCTGTTCTAAGCGACTGTGCATGAGGGTTCATTTATTCTTTACTACCCCGCCAAGAAGTAGGTGCTGTTATACCCTCATTTTACAGATCTATCGAAGTGCAGGAGACTGAGAGGACTTTCCCTGAAGCTCACCACAAGTAGGTGAGCAGTTTCAGCCCAGACAGACAGCCCAGGGTCTGCCCTCAGCCCTCTGCTCCCAGAGAGGGGTCAGGCCCACACACGGCCACACCTGCCTCAGACCGAGGTCACCGACACCCTGTGGGTGCTCATGGGGCCTGGCGCCAGGGCAAAGCCAGCTTTCATTCCCCTGTTTTGCCCGGGAAGATGCTTGTCTCACACAGCTTCCCCTCAGATACAGGCCTTCCAGACCTGACCCTCAAGACAGCTTTCAGATGCCCTGGTGCGAGAGGCCTGCTGGGGGTCTCACCTCTCAGCTCCTCTGATGACTCATTCTCCTCAGAGTGTGCCTGGGGAACAGGATTCGGTATCCCCTATTTCGTGAGTGAGCTGCTGCTCACGAGGGCAGGCTGGTGGGCACAGTCCTTACCTCGCTCAGTCCCAGCGGGCTGAGGGGGTCGGACATCCCCGTCACTGTTCGTGGGTGAGGAGGCTGAGATGGATTTGGGAAGCTCAGTTCTTTGCTTAGCCACATTGTCCTACATCGAGTTGAACAGGCACAGAAGACGTGAGCCCAAAGCCAGGTCTGGCTACTCCTCTCTGCTGGCCAAGCAGCCACATGTGCAGCCCTTAAAACCCTTGGAGATGGTGACTCCTGGAAGCCCTTCCTCCTGCCTTTCTACAGAGCCATGGCACATTCCTGGGGACATCTACACAGACCTAGAGACTCCTGAAGAAGCCAGCCCCAGAAGTGGCACTCTACAAAAAAGATAGCTTTTCTTCTTTGGCCGGTTGCGTCTGTTTTACTGAGGCGTGTTGCTGGTGGAGTGACATGCATTGGCCACGTTTGGGAGTTTGTTGACATCACCATTGTGAAGAGGCACATGTTGGTCCCCGCCGTCTATATGACTGTGACTTGTTTTTTTTTTTTTCTCCATCTCTCTTCCCTTTCATGCAGCTTTTCTCACAGCCTACTTGGCATAATTGACACATGGGCTCAGGCTGCCAAGACTGCCAACTCGAAGCCTTGGATCGGTTGAATCAGTTATGACAGATGTGATTATTTACAAGAAAATAGAAGCCGCTATAATTAGACCTTCTGAGAGGAACACATTCGGGCGGAGAGGGAGAAGGCACAACTTTAATCTGGCATGCTTTGTTCCATTTCAGCCCTACGCAAGGTTTTTTCAAGTCTGCAAGAGGCGGCGTTGGGGTGTCTGACACCCTCCAAGGCTCTGCCTTTTGCCTGTTTTGTGACACAGCTCTGGATAGAGGGAAAGGCCAGGTGGCAGAGTGAGCGTTCGATTAGATCCTGGGAGAAGTGGCTGAAGTTCTCAGCTCGGCCACTTATCTTTGGCGTTTTCTCAGGCATAAAATGGGGATTAGAAAGATGCCTGCCCCCCGTAGGTCTGGGAGAATTGAAAGTGTCCTGCACAGGGCTGGACACCAGGCACTGAACATCAGGGGTGCCTGTCCTTTTTGATCGCCTCACTCAATCGCCTTGAGCCTCCACTTTGTCCCTCGGAAAATGTAGATGTACTGTCTCGGGCAGGGGAGGGGAAGGGTGGAGGGTGAAAGGCCGTATAACTGTTTGTTGCTGTTTCTTGCCTCAGCCTTCCCATGGTCGCTGTTATAAACATCCATCATAGTTACCAGGTATTGTGTGCACCACTGTGGGTGGGACCATTTCCCCATAAGAACAGCGGCATAGTGCCTGAGGTTCATGATAACTGCAAGAACCCCAAAATATTTACATTTTATTTCTTTTAAAATTGTAAACAAGAATGAGTATTACAATAATGATGAACTGTATTCAGGAGCACCTCTACAGTCCCAGGCCTCTGGGAGACTGAGGCAGGAGGATGACAAGTTTGAGTCCTGCCTAGACAATTTAAGAAAACTTGTCTCAAAATAAAAGACAGGGAGTGTAGGTCAGTGAAACAGCTCTGAGTTCAGTCTCCAGTACTGCCAAAAAAGAAATAGGAAAACAAGGAAAAGGGTACAAAGTCAAATAAAAAAGTATTAAAGAGTAAACATAGAAATGAATCCAATTACAGTCATCTTTATACCAATGAAATTATAAAGCCTAGTTTGTGTTTGTTTCTTATTAAATTAAAATTAAGTTTTAATTGAAATAAAGTTATTTGCTAACATGTACTGACTCGTGGAGGATAGAAGCACAGAGGTGAGGGTCCCGAGGGCTCACAGAAGTCGGCACGCACCATGGCTGCAGGACATTTTATACACATTAGCTCAGCCTTCTAAGGAGGGTTTCATAAATTCCCATCTTATAAATGAGAAAACCAAAAACCAGCGAGGCTGGGAAACACCCAAAGCCACATGCTGGTGTAAGACTATATTAGATTGGGCTGACGCCTGTAACAACCCCACATCAGGAGTTTGTGTCGTTTGCACAACAATTCAGAACCCGTGTTTAACATGCAGGCTCCCATGCAGTGGCTCAGGACCCAGGCTCCTGTCTCTGGGAACTCCATCTCCCCTAGTCCTAGAGCCCCTTATTCAGCAGGAGGATGAGGAAATGATGGAGCTTTTTAATGAGCCAGCCCTGTTCACATCCCATTGGCTGGAGTGCAGCCACATGGCCACACCTAATGGCAGGGAAGGCTGGGAAATGTAGTCTCATTGCAAGCCAGGGAGGAAGTGCCCAGCATGAATAGTGAGGCATTCTTGCAGTCCCCAACACAGTGGCAGTGTCGGATTGCAGTGCCATCTGTTGTCTACCCTCTTTCCACTCTATGTAGCTTCCACAAATCTCCTTTCTGGGCCTTTCTCCCCTGCAGGCTCGCCCACCATTGCTGGTACCAGAACTTTGCCCATGAGGTCCATAGTACCAGGGGCCATGTGTGAGGCATTCGGAGGAGAAATGCATTTGCAGCTTTGTAGGCCCAAGTCTGTAGTCTGCTCTCACATCCTCTGCATCTCCCAACCCCAGACCCTCAAGGTGCTGCTGGACACACACAGAACCTTCCTTCTTCAGGGCAGAAAAAGGGACAGCATGGAGGGAACTGAGCCAGAAGGGGTGGGCTTAAACTGAAGTCTTGGCTGGACTTTGAGCCCTGGGTGGAGCATCCTCAGGAAGGAGGTGCCACCATGTGACCTGCACTGCACCCCTGCCAAATGTGAGCTGTGCAGAACAAGTGCTGTCTCTGGACACCCGTGATCCCAAAACATCTGGAGCCAGCTGGGGTGAGATTCCTTCCTATAACTGCTGGGCAGGCTCGGTGACCTTGGAGATGGCCTTGTGGTACTGGTGTCGAGGAGCATTGGCTCCTCTAGCTGTTGTCACCCTCTTTATTTGCGGTTGGCCTGGGAGGCAAGGGATATGGGGCCATGTTAGAGCCACCTGAGTCACACACTGTCCCGAGCACTTTGTAGGCAGCATACACTAAGTGGCATAGAGCCAAGCTCATCCGAGTTTATACCCAGGGCAGGGTTGAGAGTAAAGAGAGAACTGATACCGAGGTACCATCCTTATTTTTATTTGGAGACAAGAAAAGCACGACGAAATAAAGGGTTTTACTGTAGTCATCCTAACCGTTCGCAAGTGTATCCTAGACCCTGTCTTCATCACTTTCTTATTGCTGGGATAAAACACCTGATGCTATACTTTAAAGGACAGGTTTACTTTGGCTCACAGCTTAGCTTCCAGGCAGAAACAAGATGGCACAGGGGCCTGTTGGGGGAAATGGTGCTCACCTCATCACAGCCAGGAAGCAGAGAGAGAAGAGAGGAGCTGGGGACAAGAGTACACCCCTCAGGTCACACCCCAGTCACCAGCCAGGCTCTCCCTCCTGACGGCAGTTCAGCTATAAGGTCACTAAAGGGTGAGTCCACAGATGAGTACAGTGCCCCCCAAATCCAGTCACCCTGAACACAGTCAAGAATTGGTGGGGTATCTTTGATCTAAACCCTGCTGTACTCTAAGGCAGGCAGGGTCACATCCAACACTGGTGCCTGTTCGGAAGTGGCCCAGCCTCAGTCAGACCTGGGCATGTGCTTTTGCTGCCGTGTGCCAGCTGATAGCCCTGGACGTGTCCCTGTTTCTTCTTCCACAGTCCCAGCCTGCAACTGGGATCCAAGTGAGGCTGCCTGTGGGGCAGCTGTGGGGTTCAGAGCATTTCAAGATAGAATCAGCACACAGCCCTCTCGAGTCCCCACTAGTCTCTCATGCGGGCGCAAAACCTTGCTGGAAATGTGTGTCTCACAAAGAGACTTGGCAGCCTAACGCACCCTGTGAGGAATTTGTTTTCGTTGTAAAGCTGAAGACATTTGCATAAAAAACAGATCTTCGGTTCTTAGGAATTGATCCACTGCTGCTGCTGCTGCTGCCTCCCCCAAGAAGTGCCGGGACCGTGTTTGTCACAGGCAAATGGTAACTGTGAGGCTGATGCAGGACACGGCAATCAGCGAGGGCCTCAGAGGCCTCGGAGTCTGGGCATCAGCCTCCAGGTGATGCACAAATGCACAAAGCCCTCCTGACGAGTTTCTGCGGGTCTAGTTGGTCTGCAAGCTAAGCAAAAGAGAAGGTACGGCCAGATCTTTAAGACATCGTCTCTACCTGCAAGGAGCTGACGCCCTCTGGACGGGCAGCGGGCCAGCACGTGAGAAGATGAATTATGAGTGGCAATGCAAAAGGCCACAGGTGGGAGGGCAGGAGCCAGCACTGCAGCAGAGAGGCTAGGTGCCCGCAGCTGGATGCACCTGGCGCCTGTTCCTTAGTGCTGGTGGTCTTGGGCTGCCTGGCCTCTCTGCACCTCTGTTTTCTCCCCTACAACGGCAGGGCTGTTGTGAGGGCCTTGGGAGATGCTGTATGTGAAGTGGTTGGCGTGGAGTGAGAGCTGCATCCATCCAGACCAGCATTCTTCGTACTCATAATGCTAGGTGCTTCCCCTAAAGAAGAGATGCCAAGAGGGCCACAGAAGGCTTTGCAGAGGGACGACTTGGACCTGATTTGAACACAGGAGAAAAGATGACCAGAGACAGGACAGAGAGTGTCTGCCAGCGTCCAAGCAGCTGGGCCAGGACCTACCTGTGTCCAGTGCAGACAGCGTTTCAAGGAAGTTTTCCTGATATTCCCCAAGAATGAAAGTCAAACTGGAAATTGAAGGAAGTTTTCCAGGTGTCCTGCTCCATAGGGTCTCTGGCCTGTTTGTGTCCAGCCTGGCTGCAGGGGCTGCAGGAAGGACCGCGATGAAGCTGGAAGTGGTTGCTGCCTCAGGCCTGGCCTGCCTCTGATCCTTGCCTCTGCTCCAGTCTTGCTTTCCAGACGCAACGAGGTGTTTACATCTCCATGCAAGGCCGATCCCCCTTCTCTCTCGTGGCCCTAACACACGCCTACTGAGCTGAGAGCCAGCATCAAAAGCCCAGCACCCCCCGCCCCCCAGCTGGCCTGCTCACCCTCCCTGCGCGTCCCTCACCCCACCTTCCACTTGGGGACATGCATCATTCCAGCTTTCAGAGCCCTCAGGCTGACAAGTGCCATGGACCTCAATCACATCGCAGTGGAAACAATTGAGAACCACTTGGCAAAAAAAAGGGATGATCTAATGTTTTAGCGCAAGAATGCATTTTTCCTCACCCTGCGTGTTCTAACCCTATGGTGGGGAGAGCCAGCTGCTGTCCAAGCCCTGGCAGGCTGGTCCCCTGGGGTCCTTTACTCTGTCTGTCTCAGCACCACAAGGAGAGAGTCAGGCTGGGGCTGGTTGTGAAGGAGCAGGGCTGGCCTCCCCTGCCTGATTTGCCACGCTGCCTGCAGCCCTTGGAGGTGAGGATGTGGCACTTGGGCCCATGGAGAGGGCCATATATAGAGCCAGGGGAATGTGGGCCTCTGGCCGGCAGCCTGGAATAAATGGCCATGTTCTGAGGGCAATTGCTGCCCTCCCTTCCAGCGTGTGGTCTGTCACCAGGGGCTCAACCGTGAAAGGCAGGAGGACTGAGCAGGAGCAGGGGTTGGTGTCGGGGGAGGAGGTGCCCACCTGTGTCTTGGGATTAGTAAGGGAAATATCAGCAGTTGGGGAGCTGGGAGCAGGGCGTGTGGGGAATATGGAATGACTAGTGAGTTAGTGCATGGTCACAGGGTGGGTAGGCATGGAGGAAAATGAAAGAAAGTCTGACCCCCAGAAAGGGCTTTAGCGGACCTCCAGAGCCTGTAAAAAATAAACCGTCTGCTCTGAGTATGAAAGGTTTCTCCCTCTCCAGTTTGGAAAGGTCAGCTGCTCCAGCTTCCACATCAAACCCCACAGCCAGGTGCCGGCAGAGGCCCATCCCTGCAGCCAGGCCAGGGTGCCTGGTGCGTTTCTGTGTCTCCTCGACAGAGGAAGCAGGGATGCTGCCTTGCTTTCCAGACCTCTGTATGTTGCGCCCACCACTGAGAGGGTGATGAATTCGGAAGGTTTTAGAGGCCAAAGAGATCAAGGAACCTGCGGCTTTGGCTGAAGAAAGCTACTCTGCTGGTCATACCTCGGTAACAGGTGCATTGGAAATGCTCCAGCAAATTCTGTATTCCAGAGGAGAGACGGCTACGTCTGCTGAAACCACAGGGCCACATTTTGTCTTTGGTCCTGTTGGGTACTCTGAGGACCAGCTACTAGATGCCCTCATTTGCTGCCCAGCCCTGCCTGGTAGGAACTAGACTTTCACTGGGTACAGTGAAAGCACTGAGGTGCCAGGAGTGTGCCAGGGGTGGGGCCACAGTCGTGGACTCTGTGCCCCCTCTGTGTGGGCAGAAGGGGAGCGTTTGCTTTCACCCTTCGGTTTTAGCAGTGGGCTCTTGCTTCCAGAGCTGTGATTTGGAGATGAGTTAATTTCCTGGCTCCTCCTGTCCCACCTCCATAATTCCCATTTCTTGCATCCTCTGGAGTGTCATTTGCAATCAAGTATGTAACAAAAAATAGAGGACCCAGAAAACCTTGGTATCATTTGGGAACTTCTCAAAAGAAGATCCTAAGGTCTCCCAGCATGCGAGCAGTGAGCAGTGGTGAAGAGTGAGCGGCAGACCCCGGATCTTGACAAATTGTATTAAATTTGGAGTGATTATCAATGGCATCAGGGGAAGAGGAGGATGCCACCAAGGCCAGAGCAGAAAGGGGCCTCCCAGACCCTCGCTCCTATGCCAAACTAAGCAGCTCTGGCCTTACCTATTTTAGACCATAGTTTGCATTTTTTTTTTTCAGTGCTGGGTATTGAACCCAGGGCCTTGTGCATGCTAGGCAAGCACTCTACCACTGAGCTAAATATCCAGCCCTAGATTACAAATGGATTTCATGCCTTTAAAAATGTGGAAGCCAGTCTGGACATTGTGGCACATGCCTGTAGTCCCAGCACTCAGGAGGCTGAGGCAGGATGATCGCTGCTGGCTCAAGACCAGCCTAGGCTACATAGTGAGTTTAAGGCCAACCTAACTACATAGTGAGACTGTCTCCAAAAACATCAAAAGCCAATACTGCAGCTTGCCCCATTATTTTAGGGCTATGGAAAGGAAAGCCCAGAGAGGAAAAAGGATTTGCTCAGGTCAAGACTTCTTCCTGATTGCAGCTCTTGCTGTGGACAGGGTGGGGTGGGAGGGACCTTGAAGGGCATCTTATCCACCCCTATCCTTTTATAAGTGAGGTCCAGGGAGGTGAAGAGATTTATTCACGGGCCAGTCAATGGCCAGACAAGGGTGGAAGCTGTCTCCAGCATTCATCCCAAGCAGTGTGTTATGCCCTGAGACCTAGAGTGGCAGGATTTGCCCCAGTCAGGCAGCTCCCCTGCAGCAGGGGTCTGAGCAGAGCCAAGAAGACAGTCAGTGCGGAGGAAGTAATGGGGTGGTGGGAGCTGCCAAGGGAGCAGTGGTGCTCACCGCCTGCTCCTGGGAAGCAGGGGCACGGGAAAGATGCAGCTCCTCGGAGCAGACCGCTCCCATCTGGCTGAGCAGTGACTTCTCACAGAGGGTGGGAACAGGGAAGTTCTGGTCAAGGTGCTGAGGACGGTCCTCTGCAGATGCCAAGCCCAGCATATCTGGAGTAGTCTGCTCCCTCGCAGCCCTCCTGCCAGAGCAGGGCTCCAGAGCTCCACGCCGCCCCCAGGCTGCGAATGCATAATGGGCCTTATTCAATTTGCACTGTGAGAAAGTCCAGACAGCCTTCTCTGGACAGGAAGGGACACTGCCAGCACAGGTGCTTCGCTCCCTGTAGAATTCCCTGTGGGCCCCGTGGGGAGAACGTTAGCAACCTTCTCAGGTGTACTTCCCATATGAGCACAGTGCGTGCCCCCTGGTTTGGCCCAGGTCTTGTCCCTGGTCTTTGGATGTGGAATGTGTCCCTTATTGGAGGCTGAAGGACTGGGTAAAGATTCCCTAGAAATGTGAACCTCGTCATCATCATCTCTCAGAGACACTTTAAAACTAGGCACCAATTCTGTGCTGTGTGATGCCTGGAAGATTCCCTTCTGACATCCAGCTCTCATATATGTGGCAAGCTCGCATCTGCTCATGCTCACAGGGACACTTGGTCTCACCGGGGATGCAGCATTCTTCAGTTCCGTGAACCCCGAAGCCCTGAGCTGAATCTGGGGCAACCAAGGAGAGTTTTCGCAGCAGTTTGCCAGTCCTGAAGTGGGCAGAGATCTTCTGGGACCCCCGTTTCCTGGTGTGAACGTAGAGGAGTGGACCTTGCATCTGAGATTTTTGGAGTCTCACTCCTAACACAAATACCCAGGTCCTCCTGGAGTGTGACAATGTCGACTTCCCCTTTCAACTCTCCTTAGCAGCATTTCTTGATGTGTGAGCTGACAAGCAGTCCTTCAGAAGGTCTGTGACAAAAGGGTTCTATTGTCACCTTAACTTGGGAAGTGTTATTCATTGACTTACCCTGGCTGTTCTCTCTCCCTGTTTCTTAGTTACTTTTCTCATTGTGGGACAAAATACCTGACATTCACAAGTTAAGGTAAGAAAGGTTGATCTTAGTTCATAGTTTGTAGAGGTTTCAGTTTGTATTCAAATGGCCCTAAGGCAGGGCAGCATAGTAGAAGGGCATGGCCAAGAAGAAACAGTCCACGGCAGGACAGGTGGAAGACAGCAAGCTGCAAAACAATAGCAAAAGCCTCCCTTTTCCTTTTATCCCATCCAAGCTGTCAGCCTTTTGGGATGTGCCACCCACACCCAGGTAGGCCTTCCCATTATCCACACCTAGAACTATGCCAAACCAATTTAATTATCACACATCCTTAATCCCAGTGTCACACACCCATGATCTAGCCACCCTCTAAAATCCCCACCCATGATGGCATGAGGCTTTGTGGGGACTCCAGACACAAGCCATAAAACCCTCCATGTCAAGACCTCTGGGGGGGTCTTCCCAGACACAATGATAGCTGCCATCCACATCCTGTCCCTTTCATCCTGTCTGTCCTTGAGTGCTTTTGCCTCCTGACTATATTAAGCCACTTTCTTTTGTATTACTGTCTCTCCCATAATAACCAGGCTCCATACCATAGGGAGCATTGTCTTCTATTCAGTACTGTCTCCCTGGACCCTAGAACACCATCTGGTTTAATAAACACTGTGTCAAATGAACACACAAATCACGTTATACATATGAGCCCTGAGGATTCCTCCTCCGAGTATAATTCTGCTTAACTTTGTTCAGCTTCAACACCTTTCTCCTTGTCTTTCCTGCTTGGCTCACCCATCACCTGGTACCATGTCAAGTCTGACCGCAGGAGGCCAGCTTGCCACCCTGCAGAAACCTGTTTTCTCATCACCAGCTTCTTTTTCTCCCTAGCTTGATAACCAAGAGGATTTGTTTATTTTCCCATTGTCATAGTCTGTTTTCTGTTGCTAACTGTATACCACAGAGTGGGTGGTCTGTGAAGAGTAGAGATTGTGAGCTCGCGGTTCTGGAGGCCAGGAAGTCCGAGGTGCTGACATCCGGTGAGGGCTTCTTGCCGAATCGTGCTGTGGCAGATTAAACCCATGGTAGGACAGAGTTTGTGTGTCCCTCCTTCTTCTAAGGCCGCTAAGGCCAAGACAGGGGCCCATTCTCATGACCTCGCCTCATGTTAATGGGCCTGACCTCCTAGTACCTTCATTCTGTGCAAATCTAGGCCTTAGGTTTCCAACATGTGAACTTTGAAAGACACATTCAAACCACAGCACCAGCTCACGTATGTTCTGGTTGGTCCCCACATGAACGCTCCATGAGGGAGGGGCCCAGTCTGTCCAGGATACCTCAGATTTCCGACGCCCACATTGATACAGGAACAGTTTGCTGCAATAATGAACACCCACAAACCTGGTGATGCGAAATGCCATGGCTGCAGTTGACAGCCCTGTGGTTTGGACTCTGACTGGAGTCTCACTGCGCTCAGGTCAGAGTGTGGGCAGGGCTGATTCTTTCACGCTTCAGTGGGGAGTCTGCTTCCTAGTCTCCTCAGCTTCTAGGTCCCATTTTCCTCGCTATTTTCAAAGATTCGTCTTGCTCGTTCCTAATGGCCCAGCATTGACTGTCCTGCCCATTCTTTCACTTTTAAGAATGCCGGTGGTGGGCTTGAGCCCACGAGGAGCCCAAGGTCTTTCCTCTGGTCACCTCTGCAAAGCCCCTTCTGCCAGGGAAGGGAACGTAGTCTCAGGTTCTGTGAATTTTGAGGGCAGAGGATACTCTTGTGCCTATTGCATCTACCACTGCGCCGTCTGCTGCTGGGCATAGTCTCCCCTGTGACACCAGCAACTACCCCATGGCCACAGTCCTTGTCACATAAGTTTACAGCTGAGTCATCATCTGCCCAGACGCCATGACTGCCTCGTGGGCGAGGCTCGGTCCCCACTCGTCAGCTCGCCCCTGCCCTCAGTGACTGCAGGCCGTGTTGGTTGAGATAGAGATGCTCCATCCTCTCCACGCGCCTCGTCCCCGTTCTCAGTCAGATAACTGAAGGGCACCCCTCCCCCAACCTCATAGAGCTTACAGGAGACCCCAGGCATCGCCATATGTGGAGTCTCCTGGCATATTAAAATATGAAAAACATTAAAATTATATTACAAAACTAGTGGATCCATAAACTATTTAAATCAAGATAACTTTCATGTTTAAACAGTGCCACGCAGTAGAACCGCTACTCAGGGTATGTGATAGGTGATGTGGGCCACACAGGTACGACTGTTAGTTTACATTCTGAACAGGAGGCTGCAGAAGCCCCTGTTCACACCCACTCCCAGGCCTCTGCACGCTGCAAGAGGCCTCGCCTGAGACAGACTGGAGGAGAACCAAGGAGGCGGCTTGATAGCCCAGATCAGACCTCGGACAGGCTGCATCCATCACCTGAACCGTGCACTCACCTGACAGCGGGAGATTACTCTCCCGTGATTGTCACTAGTGCTTTGTTGGGAGTGCATTTGGGGTGCCCTGTCAGGCAGCTCACACCGCAGGCACCTACCTGCTTCTCACAGTTCTGGGGGACAAATCAAGCCTGGGTAGAGGCTCTCACAGGTTCGGTCCCTGGTGGTGGCCGTGTGTGTGTCCTCGTGCAGTGGGAAGTCAGTCCTGCTCTCCGTTGCTGCCCTCCTAGGGCTCTAATCCCAGCACGGGCCATACCACATACACTCACTGGACCTAATCGTCTCCCAAACACCGCCCCCAGGTCATCACATCCGGGGACGGCCTCAGTGTAGAATCTAAGCACACAGTCAGCCATGACCACTCTCTTACCCAGGGGATCCGTGGTGGATTCTGGCCCTGGTTTCTAGTAGCCTTTATTCTTCTAACGCAGAGTCAGTGACAGTTTTGCTCGTAACAGCTTGAGCTAGTAACAGATTGCATCAGTGTCCTTGTGTTGACAGACACTCTCCTATCAGTCGTGGCCTTGCATGGTCCTGGAGTGTGGCTGTGTCGGGACAGGGAGGGTTGACCACCTTCCTGCGTGTCTGGGCTGGGGCTCGGCCTGGGTCTGCCTGCTGCTTGCTCCTCACATTTCCCCAGTCTCCCATCAGACTGCAGAGAGAGGCCAATTTCTTTTCAGATCAAACCTGGGGTGCTGTACCATTGAGCTGAATTTCCAGCCCCCTTTTAATGTTTGTATTTTGAGACGCAGTCTTGCCAAGTTATCCATGCTTGGCTCTGACTTCAGATCCTTGAACCTCAGCTTACTGGCTAGGTTAATTTCTAACTCCGTGGTGAGTGCAGACTGAAAAAGCCCTGAGAGCTTTCCGAAAGAAAACAGGAGCCAAAATGATCATAAACAATTGAAAACAATTTCTGTGTTTATGTATTGTATGCTTTTCTGTACCTGTGTTCTGTTCCATAATAACACTACATTTTAAAGTCATAAATAAACTGAGTAAGTAGGGTTTCCGGTGCCAAAGCTGAGAACCCTCCCCTTCCTCTCTGAGCTCCCCTGTCCCACGATGCTCCAGCAGCAGGCCAGCCGTCCTCCCATGCTCCTGCTCTAGGCCCCGTCCTCCCTTTGCGAAGAAGGAGAAGTGACCTAGTGGGGCTGGAAATCTCTGGTGCGTGCCTGGGCCTGGCAGGTAGAAGGAGGGTGGGAGGCTGGGCCGGGTAAGTCTCAGGAACAGGTGACTCCAGCAGATGACAGCGCCTTTCCCAGGCTGCAAGGGATGCTCGCCAGTGAGCCCCTCCGCTTGCTCTCCACCAGGGACGTGGACTCCGTGACGCTACACGGTCCCTTCTCGGCTTTCCAGGGAAAGTTGGCACTCTTGATATCTATGAGATGTTTCCAAAATATTGTAAAAATTTTATAGGTCATTATGGGGGTCGCGTCCCGCCTCAGCTGCCAATTCACAGCTCCTCGGCTGAAGGCGCAGGAGACCGCGTCCCTCCGGCCCTCCCGCTCTGAGAG
This sequence comes from Hydrochoerus hydrochaeris, assembly GCA_004027455.1. NCBI lineage: Eukaryota > Metazoa > Chordata > Mammalia > Rodentia > Hydrochaeridae > Hydrochoerus > Hydrochoerus hydrochaeris. The sequence continues at coordinate 63,814 of PVLA01008654.1, forward strand.
GTGGGTTCTCAGCCGCGCGATCGTTTCCTTTGTGCCTCGCTGTTTCCCGCCACAGATGAGGCGCGTGCGTCTGCTCAGCAGTGCACTTGGAAGACAGCAGTCGCTCCGCGAACGACAGCTGTAAAGGGCCCAGTCTGCGTGCTGTGCTCCTGTCTCCTGCACCCTGCCCCCCCAGGACAAGCACGTGTTGGTGCACAAAGCCCGTGCACAGAGCGGCACCTAGCCACATGTGCTTGTTAGATGACCCCAAGCTGTCACTTTTAGTGACATTCTGGAATTGGCAAGAAGCAGGGGTCAGAAGCCTGTGGTTATTGGCAGGTGGGTGTATGTTAGGTGAAGGCTCCGACTGGCCCTGAAACTGATCCTAGAAGGCCCTCCTGGTCTGCCATTTATCCTCCTTATGTGGGTAAGAGAAGCGGGGTCCCTTGGTCAGAAACCTTTGGGCCTAAATTAATCTACTCCTTCAAGCTGGCCATTTCTCTGTCGCCCTCTCTCTTCCCTCCTTTGTCATCCTCTACTCCCCAGGAGTAAACAAAGGATAGAAGGACACATCTCACTCACCAGGGCCCAGGCTGGGGCTGGGGCTGGGGCAGAAGGCCCATTCTGCCTAGATCTGTGCTTCTAAGGGTGACCACACCTTCTGCAGCTGAAGGGAAGACAAAGAGACAATGGGCTCGGCGGCACTGGCCCTGTTTTCTTCCCTGGAGGGAACAGGACTGTTATTCTGGCAGCACCCCATTCCCACCAGGCTTCCACTTAACCCCCAGTCTGGAGGGGCCCCAGTTTCTAGCGGATTTTGCTGCTGGACACTCCAACAACATATTAGCATATTTTGCATTTAAAAGGACTCAGAAAATGAATTAAATGATTGGCATGGTGTTTCAAAGGGTTTTTCCAAACTACTAGTAATTGTATGGTTTTAAAATTCACCATTCCTGCCTGAAATGCCCTCGGTCTGGCAGCTAGCTTAAATCAGGAGACACTGTACCAGGCGGGGGCATAGTTTAAGACTCATGACACCCGGCAATTGCTGAACAGTACCTGGAGACTTGCAAAACAGAAACTTGTCCTAGTTTTTCAGCAGAGCTTGCAGTTCATTTTCTTGCCTTCCAGAGCTGAGATTTGTGCCAATTCAAAGCCTCTTTGTAAGGAGGGCCTGGGTCAACCCTTTCCTAATTGGCTGAGGCAGTGTAGACCCGGTCAGAACCGGACACTGAGCTAACAGCACCAGGCTGTGCTCTGCCCAAAGGGCTGTGTGTAGAATGTGAGCACCTCTGGGGTGGTGGAAACTGCCAATCACACCTGAGAAAAGGCTATTCATGCTCAATGTCTTCATTTTTCAGGCTAAGGATTTGAGCCCAAAAGACCATCACACACCTGGAGTCCCAAGCTGTTTTTTGCTCTTCCCTAAGTAGAGTTTAGAGCCCCCAGCCCTCAGTGTAAATTTTACAGAGCCCTGGAAAAATTAACCAAGAATTAAGGGTTTGGGATTGAGTGGAGTGATTTAGAAAATGACAAGTGTGGGAGAGCCTGAGGCTTTGTAAAGTAACCGGGTTGTGTTAACTAACAGTGATACTGATAATGACAGTGACAGTGAGGGTTGTGCTTTCTCAGTACCATGCACTGTAGGTGCATTATCTCATCTCATTCTCATAGCAGCCCGGATGCAGGAAATTTCAGACCAAGCATCACTGATCCAAGAACCCAAAATCTCTAAAACTCCAAAACACGAAGCTTCCAGTGTGACATCATAGTGCTGCAGTGAAAAATTCCATACCATTAAACTTTATTGCATGCACAAAATGATTAAAAATATTCTACGTTACCTTCAGTCTGTGAGTACTAGGCATTCAGGAAACAAATGGATTCTGGTTTTAGACTTGGTCCCCATCCTTGTGAGTGTGCAACTACTCCAAAATCCAGAAAAATCTGAAATCTTGGACCACTTCTGGTCCAGGTGTTTAATATCAGGGATACTCGGCCTGTGCTAATATACTCGTTTTACAGATGAGACTAGCAATACTAAATCATTGGCTCAAGGTTACCTAGAACTGTCTAACTTCAGAAGCAGAATGTTCAAGAAGAAAACAGGAGACAATTCAAAGGTAAATGACTAAGAAGTGGGAGTTTCCAGGCCAGGGGCACCCCAAAAGGTTACGACAGATGTGGGATGAGCACAAGAAGAGCTGGAACACCAGACAGACCCAGGGTGCCTGGACAGTTCTGACTAAGCGGGGTGCTCCACGGGGAACCGGAGCACCTCTGGGAAGGGGACACAACTGTAGCAGGAGCAACTCTGACTGCCCCAGGAGAGGCTGGGACAAGGATTATTCTGCTTTCTCAGGAACTGCAGAAAGCAAATGCCTGCAGGGTGATACGTATGTGTTTGTGGTGGAGAAGAGTGGAAAGGTTGCACACACATGCACAAACATACCCCCCAGGAGAGGCTGTGTTGCCCTCCTTTCAGCAGAAAGAGTGACAGAGGAGACCCTGAGCCAGAATGGCTCCACTGGCATCCTGCAGCAGCATCTCGGGTGGTGTGCTCTGCAGTGTACCCGGCTCTGCAGGACGTTGCAGCCCTGCCCCGTGACTTGGGCCTGGCTGTGGGTGACCTTCCGGGGAGAGGACGCTGCTCCGAGGCGTGCGCAGTTCATTTGGCCCTGGACGTTCCCCCTTGGGCTGATGGGGGTGCCCGTGAGGGGGAGGCTCATCACAAGTGCCGTCACTGGATGATGAACAAGGTGTAATGGGCGTGTACTCCACTGGGGTCTTGTGAGCCACTTTTTGATTTTACACAGGGTCCCCAGGAGCTGGCAGATTCTAATTCATTATGTTGCTCTTCTTGAAAAGACATTGAGACACTGCATTTCAGCAAAAAAAAAAATTTTGCTTAGCTCTGAACCACAGATTGAATGGAGTTTTACGCAAGGACTTTGGTGTGTTGCAAGGGCTTTGTAATGACATGAGGATGGGGATGATTAGCTGGGACATCAGGTAAGGCAAGGAATGCGTCCCATGGATATGGGTAGAACGGTGTCCCCGTGGGCCCCGGATCAGACAGGCCATGCACTCAGCCCTGAGTCACACCACTGTAAGTGACAAGCCAGGATTCAGCCCAGGCAGTTTTCCTCTTAATCACAGCTACTGTGAGCCACCAAGACTGATGAATATTATGACACTCTTCAATTCCAAACCCACAAATCCAAATGAATCTCCAAAATGTGCAGGCAACTTAAACAAAGCTGATCAGCTTTTACTGCCACTACAGCAATTCAGGAAGTTACAGTGGTGGTCAGAGTTGGGTGGTAAAACATGATAGCTTCCCTTCACTTTGCAGAGTTTATTGAATGTGTCGATATTCCCTTTGTAAGGACGTGGATGTCTGAGTTAGCAGGGAAATGAGAATAAGAACAGCATGAAAATTCTCCCACCTCATGGTAGGAGCTGGGGAAGAAATTGCCACTGTTTGAGCCCAGGGTGGGGACCTATCATGGAAGAGCTGGCTTCACCGTCCAAGGCTAAGGGACTTCCTGGGTGGTGACCAAGTACATAAGCAAATTTGTGTGACAGTATTGTGAAGCAATAGCTCAGGGCTTGAGCACCCTGAGTTTTGAGTGTGTCGGGATACAAAATAAATCAGCCCAAGAAAAATTCATCTAGCTGGACTTTCCATGAGAGAAGAGTTGGGAGTGGCACTTAGCATAGCAGTGGCCCTTGAATGGAGGAAGAAAGGAGAGGGACAAATTATGAATGGAACCTTGTTGGGGACAAGGGGCTTTGTCACTATACAGGGAGTGCCTGACCTCAGCACATGGGTCAGTGTGACAGGAGAGCCACAGGAAAGCCCCTCAGAGCTGGCGAGCAGACCCTCCCTGATCTTCAGGCACTCATGACGTAGAACATTATTGAACAGCCCAACCTGCTGCAGCCCCAGAAGCTTTCAGACTGCTGCTCTCCTTTCCAAAATAGGAAACCATTTGAGGTAGTCCCCCGCTGGTCACCTGGTTTGCATATGGTGGTCACAGCTGGTCAGAGTAGAACTCAACCCGGTCCATTTGCAGAGTTCTAGTGGGTTGTATGGGTAGAGAATAGAGGGTGAGAGTTGGGAATTTTAAAAATGCATTTCAGGGGTGTCATCACATTAGAGCGATGTTCAGTCCCTTGCTGGGGTGATCACTGAGTAAACAGCTGAGCTCCCAGCTGAGCTGGTACCGAATGCAGCATTTGCACCTGCCAGCAGGTGAGTTCTCCGGTGTCTGTCTCCGCGTAATTAGAGTTGGGGGAGGAAGAAACTGACCTGCTCTTATTGGGCAAAACAGAAACTCGGAGGCTACTATGTCTCAGACCTCTCGTCATATGGCTGCTCCACAGCCTAGTCTGTGCCTTTCCACCTGCTGCAGGTTAAACAAAGGCAAGAGGCCACCTGTCTGGGGCAGGGAGTGGTCAGAGGAACCAGGTGGCAGAGGCCTAGGAGCTTTGCGCCTAGAGATCTGTGTTTCTAGTCAGGGCCAGGCCCTCAGCTCCCTGCTGCACACCGCTGCGCTCTAGGTGCCTTCAGCATCAGCAAACAGCTGGAGGAGGAGGTAGGAAGCACAGGGGCTCCCTGGGGGAACCGTCCTGAAGGAGCTGGCTAAGGACACCCTGGCTTCCACTGCACCCATCTCACCCAGGCCCTCTGTCCATGGAGGAGAAACTTACCAAGCCATCCACTCTGCGATTCCAGAGCTTATCATTACTTCTTCAAAAAGAAGCAAATGAGTTTGTCCCTACAGTATTGATACAGCAGAAAACTGGGAAAGGGAAAACCATATCCAATAATAGAGGAATGGTAAGAGAAGTCACTGGTCACGTAACCTAACGGTACAGACCTGTGAGTTATACAGGAAGTCGATTTAGTAATGAGATGGTGTGTGAGAGACACACTAGCACAGTTTTTAAAACCACATCACACATGATGAAGATACAGCAAATCGATGACACAGGGGGACCCTTAGACATCGCACCAGAAATGATTCTTTTTCTTCTTTCACTTCTAAACACATTACAAAGGATCTCCATGGTGTGGCAACTGCAGAACATCTGCAGTGAAGCAGGGACCGTCCGGTGTCCTTGCTGCTCTCTCTCCTTTCTCTGCAGCTTGCTGCACACATGCGAGTGTGAGCACTGCCGTCCGTGAAACCATCAGTGCCTCTCACTAACGGGCCCACCCTCAAGACCTGCACACTTCTAATCCCCCTCTCATCTTCTATCCAAGGCTCCGTGGACTTGTTTATATTTTTAGCTGGTACAGCCTCGCTCTGGCCCAACGAGTTCCATGTGTTTTCCACCCCCAGTGTGAAGTGGCAGAGACCTGCCCAGCTTGTGTCCTCAGATGACCTCCCGTGGCCTCCAAAGGGTCCTCCCTGCGTTTTGCCTCCGAGGGAACAATAGGCTCTGCGGCTTGGCGAGTCCACACTCCCGCTGGCAAAGCAAGCCCTCAGCCCGCATCGATTGGTTGCATTGTCAGACTTGGCACTGAAGACCTTAGAAATTGTTTTCCCGAAAGTTCACGTTATAGGAGTCAGTATTCCCCAAAACTCACGGGAACTGTACGGCACTTGGGATGTGATGACACTGGCTGCCTAAACTATCACGGCTTGTGGTGGTTTATTTTGTTTTGCTCCAGGCTGGGATTGGCTCACAGGTGACCCCCTGCCTGGCCCAGGAACGCCAGCAGCTGCGATGCGTGTGCCTGTTTAGTTTGTGAATGGAGAGGTTAATGACTGTGAGAGAGAGACGTTTGGGTTAGGGAAAAGATGACACTGGTAGGACTCTGCTAAACCGGCATAGGCCTGTGTGGTCAGGAGGACAGGAATGTTCCATGCTGCCTGGAGAAAATGCACCAGAGCGGGTGCCGGACCCCAGCGAGGAGGCCACCGCCCAAGGCTGCTGGCCACTGGCTCAGGACGTGGGTCATCGAACCCTCGGGGCTGGGCGTCTCCGGGGTGTACTCTGCCCTTCTCCTGAGACACGCTTCCTGCACCAGGAATAACTTGTTTTTCGTTTTGGTTAGGCCTGGTTTGCAGTGCATGCTGCGCTCACTCCTGAGGAGCCGCTCAGGTACCTGACACGTCTTCGTTCCCTTTTCATCCCCATCCTCTTCGCCTCTCTCCTCCCTTTGCCTGAGCCGCTTCCCCTTTGAGAAAGACCTACCTTCCTGCTTCCTGTCCTGTCTTTCATTGTGCTCTTTATACTGGGAATAACATCGTAGATCCTGCGTTTGAGCACATTCTGATCTGTGGCCCTACTGTTCCGACTGAGTCTCCAGTTTAGAAAGGGCCCGATTCTTTTAAGTGTGTTTCTCTCTCCTTCCAGCGCCCCTGTCTATAAGCACAGAGCCCTAGGTTTGGCGGAGTGCACGTGAGCTCCGCGTCCTGACAGCCCGGCTTCAGATCTGGGCTCCACCCTCCCTGGTGCCCAGGCCACCGACCCCGTGATGCTCTTGGCAACCTGGAAAGCCCCTGCCAGGTCTCTGGCTTCTCTGCCACAGCACCTCATACCCGAGCCCAGCACCTGCTTACCCCATGGGACGCCACACATTCTGGCACATGGAACAATGGCGAGGATTCCCACAGGGCTGGGTATTGGGGCAGGGCAGGCATTTCAGGCAGAGGTAGAGTCTGGGGTTGGCATCAAGCATGAGCCTGTGACTGAGAGGTAACTGCTGGATTGTTCCGTGCCCCCACCCCCACCCCACCCCACCCTGCTGGATGGCCGTGGCTCTGCTCTCCTCTTTCTTGCTTCAGCCCTGCATCTTTGGGGCTTACTGACAATTTGGAAGGCACTTTCACCTCCCTGGTCATACGGATCTGCTCAGTGGCTTCATGAGGTCAAACACTGCACCCACTTCACAGGTAAGGGCGCTTTGGTGGCTCAGCCACCTAGTGATGGGCCAGCCATGTACACAAGACTTCCTGGCTCTCAAGCGAGCTGTGCACAGTGCTGAGGAAAGGCTTGAGGACTTGGTGCCAAGCCTCGGAGCCTGGTCTCAGGAGGCCGAGGGGCAAGCATGCAAGCAACAGCCTCCAGGGTTGAGGGATGGGCAGGGGGTCCTGGAAGAGGACCAGTCTGTGACTCTGTGGCTGTGCGGCCGTGGACTCAGGGCAGTCACTTTCCCACGGGACTCGGCACCCCTTGCGGGCACATGAGGAGGTTGTAGGAGATCGCACCTCAGTCTGCAGAATTGGGGGTGAGAACATGGGCCTTCAGCTCTTTTCTTTCTCTTGGGTCCCACCTCACCCCATGTCCTGGATCTTCCAGCACTAGACTTTCCTTTCCCAATCAGCTCAACCTGCACATAGTAAGGTACTCTGTGCAGCTTATTAAACAGCTGACCCCCCCGGAGATGGGGCCCAGGAACTTCCTTTCACCCCCAAACACTCCCAGGAAATTCTAGTAACCGGCCAGACTTGGTGGTTGTTGCCTAAGTTCAGTGATTCTCAAACGCTGGTGGGCGTCTGTCACCCGGTGCTGTGAAAGGGCTGGGTCCTGCTCCCAAAGTCTGCTACAGAAGGCCATGGTGTGGCCCCAGCATCTGAATTTCTAACAAATCCTTAGGTGACATGGGGACTGCATTTTGGGAACTGTTGTCCCAGCTTACTCCCTAAGAGCCCTGCCAACAAATGTGGAAAGGAATATTATTCAAAGACAGCAGTGCATGCGTGCGTGCCTGTGCGTGCGTGCCTGTGCGTGTGTGTGTGTGTGTGTGTGTGTTTGTGTGTGTGTGTGTTATGGGGAGTAACCCAGGCCCTTTGCCCTGAGCTACATCCCCAGCCCATTTTCTATTTTGAGACAGGGTGTTGCTAAGTTTCTGAGTCACCCAGAGTGAGCTTGAATTTTTGATCCACCTGCCTCAGCCTCCCAGAGTACAGGGATTACCAGCATGTGCCACCACCCCAGTTAACACATGGTGGTCTTGATAGAATCGAAGATGATCACAGCGACAGCTGCTATTGCTCTGAGTGTGCTCTGTGCCAGCCCTGTGCTGGGTGTTGCACAGCCATAGTGCCAGCATTACCCAGGGGTTGTGGCTGCGCTGTGAAGGGCCAGTGAGCTTTAGCGCTCATCTGAGATTGTGCTTCTTACAGCTGTGGTCAGGATTTTCCGGAACGAAGCTTGGGCTGCTTTCTTTACAATACTGGGCCATTTTTGCTGCCTCAGCCAGGAATAACTATTACGTGGTTGTTCAAACCAGGTTCCGAGAGGGTCACCCTGCAGATTGGGGGTGACGTTTTCGATTAGAGGGAGGACCCCATGGCATTGGCCCACTCGGTGGGACAGTGTCCCCCGTCACTCCCTGCAGCCCTTGATGAAGACCCTGCATCTACCCGGGGCCCACCCGGTGTGACAGAGGTCTCTGCGTCTCTGCATTCCCAGCTCCAGGAGTGAGATGGCTAGTTTTCTGCCAGTGTCCTGAGGCCCTGAGGACAGGCTTCTTGGCATCAGATCCCAGAGAACATTGGCCAGGCGAATGTGGAGGACTGTGTATCATGACCTGGTGCCACTGCGCTGGGGGGACTATCTCGGCCTCTCGCTGGTGGGAGTCACTTGTTTGATGGGAAGCTCGTTGGTTTGTGAAGTAAAAAACACTGAGTAGATAAGGAGGAAATGCAGCTGCTGTGAGGCTCTTCCTTACTTAGTTCTTCCTTCTCACACTCACCGACACACGTGCACACACAGGCTCACACTCACCGACACGTGTGCAAGACTCACACCCACCGACACACGTGCACACACTCATACCCACCGACCGACACGTGTGCTCACACAGACTCACCCACCGACACTTGCATACACTCACCCACTGACACACGTTTGCACACTGACACCCACCGACACAAGTGGTGTGCACACAGACTCACCCACCGACACACATGCACACACTCATACCCACCGACATGTGTGTGCACAGACTCACACCCACCAACACGTGTGTGCACACAGACTCACACCCACCGACACGCATGCGCAGACTCACCCACTGACACACATGCACACAGACACCCACCGACACACGTGTACACACCCACCGACACACGTGCACACAGACTCACACCCACCGACATGCGTTTTACACACGTTTGCACATAGACTCACACCCACCGACACACATGCACACACAGACTCACCCACCTCCACGCATGCACACACAGACTCACACCCACCGACACACGTGCACCCTGCTTTTCCAGCTTCTCCAGCTACTTCTAACCTGGCAGGGCCTCAGGAAGTCAGCTAAGCCCTCTACGCCTCCGCAGCGTTCACAACCTCTGCTCCAACTCGGAAAAGGAAAGGAAGGGAGGGGCAGTAAGAAGAAAACAGGAGCCACCACTGGGGTGCTGGGCCCTGGGTGGACTGAGGCCTCCATGCCGGCTGAGTGTCACCATGTTTGCTTTCAAAGAGGGACACACAGGGCCTTGATGGGCTCTGTGTGTGCCACCCTGTCCCAGGGTCACCAGGCCAGCTGGCCCACCCGTCTGCCAAAGCTTCCCTGGGGGCCCAGAAACCTGGACTTTTGCTTCACTGAGAAAACTGGGGCCTGGGAGAGGAGGGGACTTGCTTGGGGTGTCACCATGCGCTAGGAGCTGGACATAGGATGAGAATGTCCTCGTGTTGTCACTTTGCTGTTTCCTCCCTTGGGACTGTTTTCCAAATGATGAGCAAACGGACCGGGAGTGGGGAAGTTTGCCGGCCGGCAGCAGGAAAGCTTCTCTGGAAATCCCTCTGATGGAGCACCGTCATCGCCTTCCGAAACAGAGCCCTTCGTGATCAGATACCGTCTCTCCCCGTTTCTCTCCTCTCTCTCTCCGCCTCCCCTTCTCCCTCTTCCTCTCCTCCTCCCTCCTCTCTCTCATCTCTCTCCTTGGCTTACATAGCAGAAGAGTAATGCCTACTCTTTACAAGAAACACTGACTCTTCCTCACTGACAGGAGAGGGGCCCATCAGGTTTCTCCGGTATCGTAACTGGAAACTAAGACATGAAAGAACCAAGAGTGAGATTCAGCAAAATCCACCACCCAACTCCCTAGCCTCTGCTGGGTGGCGGCCTTGTACTTGCCTAGGCGTTATTCCTTATTCTTCTGCTTTCTGTCCCACAAATAGAAGCGTCCCTGGTCTCCTTGCCCCCAGCCACACACAGATTAGAACCAGACGGCGAAGGCAGGACTGGACACCGCTGCTCCCAGCACTGTGACCTTGTGCAGTGCTAAGTCTCTCAGCTTCAGCTTTCTCATCTGAGAGTAAAATTTCCTCTTAGCCTTGCTGTGAGGACTAAGACAGGTAAAGCATAAAAAGCATTTAATATAGGGACCAGCACAAATAAAGATTTAAAAGTGTTATCTAATGCTATTAAAAATGTTGGAGATGATACTAAAGTTCACGAGGGAACTTCATTACTTCACAGGGGTTTTGGTTTTGTTTTGAGACAGGGTCTCACTATGTAGTTCAGGCTGGCTTTGAACTCACTATGGAGCCCAGGCCTGCCTCAGCCTCCCAAGTGCTGGGATGCAAAGCGTGTGCCACCACAACCCATAACTAGTTGATAGATTCACAAGGCCTCTAGTAATCTGACTGCTTACCTACAACTCTGGTTTTCTCCTCAGGGAAGAATAAACATTGCCCGAGCCCCATCACACTCTAGCTGGGCTGTTACCTTTGGGATAATGATACACTGTCAGGGCATCTTCAGAAACAGCCTGGTGTAAATGTACTTATGCCTGAAAAGCACATAAAGTTGCAAACTATAAAAGTTTCAGATGCAATAGAATTGAAAACCATTGTAACGAGACTGAAACCCCAAAGCCCAGTTGTAAGTGGGCTAGAGGTCACACCATGCCACACTGTCCAGGGCGGTACCACCCTGCCCAGGCGCAGTTGTGGGAACAGGCACAGCCTGGTGGCACAGCTGGCCAATGGTGAGCAGAGGGACTGGGGGAGTGAGGGCAGCTCACGGCCCAGGAGCACAGGGCAGGTGCCCAGCTGGGCTACCAGGCAGGGCCCCTTAGGACTTAGGAAAGCAGTGTGCATTTGTGCTGAGATCCCTAGGAAGCTAGAGTGGTTCTAGCAGGGCAGTGCTGGGATCTGATCCCACTGGCCACATTAGGAAAAGCAACAGCGGAAGGAGGGAGGTCACGTGGATCATGGCCACTGTGAACGTCTAGGCCAGGGATGCTGGCAGCGAAGGCGTGGGTGGATTCTGAGGCAGAGGGAGGGTGAAGAGGGCCGTACAGTGCACTGAATGCATAGTGGGCACAGGGCAGAGAAGCGGGAGGCCGATGGTGGGGCGTCTTCAGCAAGATGGGGAAGTCAAGGGTCCCTCTGACCTTGTGAGGTTACAGCCACCCAGGCAACGCACAGAGTCCTGCAGTAGAGCACCCCAGATCCCAGCCTCCTCTGGCGGAGAGCAGGTCACAGTCCCATGCTCCCAGGCACTGAATCAGTGTGTCCTGCGAGCCGGGTGAGCTCAGACCTGCCCCCATTCGGCTGTCTGCACTGGCTTCCAGAAGCCCTGTGCTCCTTCTGCCACCAGGGAGCAATTAATGACCCTACTCGGAATGTTGGGCCTGGTACCAGAAACAAACAAAAAGCCCCTGATGTCCTGCCTTCTAGAGTTTCGGGCTCTGGCAGACTCTTTTGCCAGTCTCCACAGGATCTTTCTTTTGCTAACGTTTGAAAGTGATTCTTTTTCTTTTTCTAATATTGTACTCAGGCCTTAAATAACCTTTGTCCTATGGTGGAGTCTGACTAGAGGAACCGAGTAAAAAATATCACCAACAGTAATAACCATTTTTAGAGTGCCATTCCATTAAAAGTCCTCTTTTATAAACAGTATTTCGTTTTACAGAAATCTCCAAGGTGAGCCAAGTGGTATGCTTAACTCTGAGAGGCCAAGGACCATAGCAGCCAAGGGTGCGAATGTGTAATAGCCCTATGGAATCAAGGAGCGGAGCTGGGTAGAATCCGGGAAGCAGGACCTAGCACAGGGTGCTGCTGTTGTTATTGAGATCGGTTTCCACGAGAGAAACTGAGGCCTGGTGGGGCTGTGACACACACACCCTGTGTCGGAGTTGACTCTGAGTGTGCACACTCTGGGGGGTCCCAGACGCCCGTCAGAAGGAGCCTCTGCTCCACGGTGACCTTGGTCAGGCGCGAAGGCCTCTGTAGGACCTGGTCCCTGTGGATTTCTTCTGTCCTCTGGGTGAGCTCCTGCCCTCTCCCCTCACCAGAAATTGCCATCTTTTCTTTTCCAAGTCTGCCTACCCCGCTTCCTCCCAAAGAGGCTGGACACACCCGCAGGACTACTGCTTGCCTACCCTGTGCTCCTTCCTCCCACCTGGTGGCCACCCATCTGCCCATCACGTTCCAGTCCTCCCTGTTTCCTGAGGGCCATTCAGGCCCAGCCTCCCCGCCTTCTCTGCACCACCCTCCTGGTTCCCAGAGGATTTCTGTGTCCAGCCACCTCGGCTTTGCAGACACACACGTGGTATCATCCACCCCTCTTGTGTGGAATCCCCACTGCACTCCTGGGACCTGGAAGCAGAGTCTTGTCCTCCTCACCATCCACCCCTCGATGCCTGGCCCAGAGCTACTCCCAGAGCAGCTACAGGACACTTCCAACACCTGGCAAGCAGTCACCTCCAGGACCTGCCCTGGCACATGGATGGGGTACTCCTCACGTGGGCTTGGGGAGCTCACCCTTTGTTCCAGAGATGGTGCCATGGCTCAGAACATCCAGGCACCAAGGACACCGAGAGCAGCCTCCTCCTCTGCAAGCACTCTTAGCCTGCATGACTGAAAGGTAGCCTGCAGGCCACCCCCGGAGTGCTGCATCCCTTAGGAAATACCACTGGGGGGGCTGCCGGGCTCACTCAGCTCCTGGTCACTTGGACCTCCAAGTACAGTGCCAACCATGTCCTGGCCACGGACCACATACTGCGTGGTGGGGAGGGTGGCACAGGGAGACCTGTGAGGCCATGGCTACTTCCTGGCTGCAGCAGTGGCACAGGCCTGGGTACCCTGCCCTCCGAACATGTGCGGAGACAGGCAGGTGACAGAGCAAGGGTGTGAGGGGACACCTCGGATCATGACCTTGTTGTAGGCAGCGTGGGCTTGAGGCAGTACATGTCCCTGTGTCTGCATGTGTGTCCTTGGGAAAGAGAAGCCCCTGCCTGCCGGCCCTGCCCTCTGCCTGCTGGAGACAGTTCCAGTTTGAGAAGGAGCCACTGCCAGGACACCACGCCCCTCCTGTCCCTGCTGCCCTCTGTGTCCCACCTCCTCGGCAGCCTCCACATTTGTTTCAGCCCAGTGATTCCCTGCACTGACCTGAATTTAATTATTTTATTCTTTATAAGTAGGACACTGCCCCCAACCCCTCTTTTCACCACCACCGCCAAAATCAACTGGCTGCTCCTGGCTAAGGCACGCGGCTCTGTGAGGAGACATGGGGTCCCATTCTCAGGCCTCATTTGTTTGAGGCCCCGCTGTCCAGCACTGTGAAAATAATGAAGATTTGGCAAGGCAATGGGTGGCAAGGATGTCTTCCCTGAATTCCCGGTATTTGGTTTTTGTCCAGTAAAATGTCTTTCTGGGCACTCAGTGGGGAACAAATAGATAATCATGTTTCCTCAGAGACCACTCCAGCGGCTGGCAACAGCTCAAGAGCAGCCTGAGTCAGGCTCCCGAGCACTGACTCCCCACCCTGTCCCTCGGGCCATCCTCGCTCTCTGGACACAAGGAGTTAACGACCCCTACTGAGTGAGCCCCCCAAGTACCAGTCAGACTCCTCAGCTCTGCTGCCCACACCAAGGAGCAAAGGGTGCCGCTGGGCAAGTGGCTTCCGCTCCTGTGCCTGGCTCGCTTTCTCAGGCTGCTTCCCGGGGACCAGCGGGGGAGCCTGAGGGCCCGAAGCCTGTTCTCGCAGTGCTGGAAGCCTAGGAGCCCACAAGCGTGTGCCCAGCCTGCTCCTCCCTCTGTGGGCGCTAGAGCAGGAGCCCCCAGCCTCTTCCACTTCCCGCGGCTGCTTCTCCTCAGCGCCGTCCATCTGCCAGTGCCTCTTCCTCTTCTGCCTTTGATCCTGAGTCTCTGGGACACTGGGCCCCAGGTCTCAGTTTAATCTGGATAATCCAGGATAATCTTGTTTTATCTTAATGATCTCTGCAAAGACTTCCCATGCGAGTTCGCATCCGCAGGTCTGGGAGTGCTGGTATGTGGACATCTCTTTGGGGGACACTGCCTTCACCTAGAAGATGGGGTTGATGGCAGTGCCCACCACGCAGTGGAGGTGAGATGAGTTAAAACAGCTGCTGCCCCGTGCTCAGCAAGTGCTCAGCCTTTTCCCTTTTCCTAATCCTCCCCGGGGCGTCGCCGGTTTCAGGACGAGCCCCCTCAGGCATCCTCAGGGCTGACTTTCATCGGGAAGCTTCCCAGACCCGGCCTGCAGAAGTGGAGCCCAGGCTTGGGATCCCGACAGATAACCCCTGTGTGTGGCCAGCACCCCTGCCAAAGCCCACTGTCTCTCGCTCTTCATCGCGTCTGGCAGTCGTGGCTCTTCTGTGGTCATGGTACATCCGTGCAACCCTCCTGGACTGCCCTGCTCCACTTTATGTGGCATGAAGGGCGTCCCTGGAATTGCTCGTGGTAACCAGTGATGCTGCCTTTTCTTTTCTTTTCTTTTTTTTATAGTACTGAGGTTTGAACCAGGACTTCTCACCGAGTTACATCCCCAGTCCTTTGTTATTTATTTATACATTTTGGTATTGAATTTACATTTAATTTAATTTACATTTAAATTTATATTTAATGTAAATTTAGTTAAATTTACATGTAATACATTTAGTTCTGTATTAAATTTACGTTAAATGTAAATTTACTGAGCTTGAATTTGTGACCCTCCCTGCCTCAGCTTCCCAGAATGCTGGGATTCCAGGCGTACATCGCCCGGCCTCTCTGTGGCCCTGCCCACTGTCCTCTGCGCTGTGCCCACGGCCAGGCTCCACGTCCTGCTCACTCAGAGCCACCTATGCTCCTCAGGGTTCCTTTTAAAAAACAAGCCACGGCAGCCATGGAGGCACATGCCCATACCCAGCACTCTGGAAGGCTGAGGCAGGAGGATCATAAGTTTGACCCCAGCTTGCACAACTTGTCAGTTTGAAGAATAAAAGGGCTGGGAACATGGTTCAGTGCAAACACTCTGCTGGATTCACTCCCCAGTACCAGAAGGGGAAAACCTAAAAACAGCTCAGATTTGTCACTCCCCTGCCAAATCTCTCTCCCTGCTCCCTTGTCAGTCCAACCAAGGCTGAAATCCTTACCCCACCCTGGGTCCTTGAACTCACGCTGCAGCCCTTGCATTCGCACCTCCCCAGTGTTCCCTAGGTCTCTGTCCTGCTGCCTTGGGTTCCATTTAGAGGACCACACCCTCCCTGGCCAGTAGGGGGGTGGAGCTACAGCGGCAGGGCAGCCAGGGCTGTCTGGTCTTCCGCACACTTGCTGTTTACTGCCTCGTGCATATCTGCATGTTGAATCGTCCGCACATCCCTGTACACAGCCCCTTCAGCGGAAGGGCTTTGCCCTGATTGCTCCCCTGGGCCCCTGGCCCACATTAGCCCATAGTGACGTTTCCCGGCCGCAGGAGAGATTGTGGGCCAGCTCTGGCTTAGAACTCACCAGCTCCAGCCCTTATGATGTCAGTGCTGTGAGTCCCCTGTTTCCCAGGATCTGAACCGGCTCATCTCCCCGAACCCCGGTCTCGCACCATCTGCCAGGAGCAGGAGAGAAAGCCATAATCGAAAGATGGGGAGAATGAATCGCACCCTGGCAGCCTCAGCAAAGCAGCGCCTGGGACCAAGCAGATCACCTGGGCAGTTTGGGTCTCCCTCCTGCTGGATTTCTTTTTAAATTTTGTATTTGGGGCTTCTTTTTAATTTTTTTAATAATAAGTCCTTTTAATTTTGAGAACTATTTTTGGCACCTTCCTGGAAGTGTTAAAAAAGGTGTCTGTGAAGCATCTCTGTACTGCTTGGTCCCTATCAGATGCCGGTGGCCCAGAATGTCCAGAAATGGGGCTCACGGGTACATAAATGTGTTCTTTATTCCCAGAACAGGCCCATCCACTCTCCTACCTTCAGTGTATTGATTACAATCGCTTATGGCGGAGAGCGCTGGGCTGAGTCAGGTTTCGTCCCTGGCTGTCCTCTCTGCAGCACCTTGTGACCTCAGTCTCCTGTCCTCAGTCTCACCAAGTGCTCGATGCATCCCAAGTGCTCTGTACATAGAACTGCTGTCATCCCCCAGCGACTCTCGGGATAGAGCCCTCTCCTGGACCCCAGTTAACACTAGTCGCCGAGGCACACCAGGGCCTTAAATAACTAAAGTACACAGCTACAGTTGGCAGAGCCAGGGTGGGAACTTGGGCTGCCCCTCTTCTGGGGACAGTTCCTATCTTGGAACTGTGGTTCCTTTGTAAACTGCAGGGAATGCACTGGCAGGAGGAAGCTATGCTTTTGAGGCTGAGAACCTGATAGCAGTTTTGATTAACTGGCATGAATGCGAAAGGAAAGCAGGAGAGCAAGGAAAGCACTGAGCTACAGGCTGCCTATTGCGTTTTGCTGTGCTGCGATCGGCTTCTTTTCTTGCCTCCGTGGGTTACAGAAATAAGAGCCCCAGACACACATCTCCCCTCTGAACACCACCACTCTGTATAGGAAAAGGACATCTTCATCGTCCCCCGGGCTTTCTTAACTTCAGACCTCTCCTGTTTAGTTCACATAGAGAGCCATGTCACAGTCAGCGATGCTCCCACTCTGCACACAGGAACCTGAGAGACGGGCCGAGAAAGCTGATGATGAGGTTCTTGCACTGTAACCATCGTAATAAACACAGTGTGCGATTGCTCCAGCAGCCTCCCACACAGACGCCACCAGGTGCATAATGGAGCCGTGGCAAGCTGGTGGCCGCTCTTCACCAGGGGCTTCTGTGTTTTGTTTCCTTCCAATCCGGACACCCCCATGAGGCACATGGCACTGCGATGCCCATTTTACAGACCAGAGCTGGAAGCTTCCCAGCCATGAGCCAGCACTGTGCACAGTAGCATAGCGAGGAAGCAGAAGTTGGTGTTGACACTGACCACTCCTGTGCCCTCCCTTGTGAAGCCTTCTGGGACAGCTGGTCATCAGGATGAGGCCTACATTGCTCAAAGTGGGGTGCATGCATGCAGCTCTGGATGCAGCGCCCCTTTCTCGGCTCTGCGCCTGTGCAGCCAGCCCTCCAGGTCTGGCCCTCTTGGCATGCAGCCTTTCCCACCGTTCTTCTGAGCATAATTTCCCACCGTTCTCCATGGACCAGGCCAGCACAGCCTCTTCTCCCCGCTATGTCACCCACACCCTTCTCTTTGCCCTTCTCCTTCTCTGCCCAGGGCACCTGCATGGTGTCACAGTGTCATAGGCAACCTGCACAGCTCATGCATCTGCAGGACATGGGCCAGCCATGCTGCAAGCAGGCCAGAGAATACATGCCCTGCCTAAGAGCACTGTATATCATGCCAGCACAAC
Source organism: Hydrochoerus hydrochaeris (assembly GCA_004027455.1). Lineage (NCBI taxonomy): Eukaryota > Metazoa > Chordata > Mammalia > Rodentia > Hydrochaeridae > Hydrochoerus > Hydrochoerus hydrochaeris. The sequence goes on from PVLA01008654.1 coordinate 81,399, forward strand.
GGAAGCTGTTTGCAGCTGGTATCTGGACCACAGCACCTACCTGAGGCCCCTGGGAGCTCCACAGTGTACTTCATTCCCTGCATGCTCAGCGCTTAGATGGGGAAGCAGGGAGCCTCTTCCCTGGTGATTCAACCTTCTCCATCATTGGACCCACAAGTGTTTCCCAAGTCCTTTCTGTGAAGCCTGGAGGGAAACAGCAGTGTCCAGTGGACTTTCCATCAGACAAGTGCAAGTAGATGTGTGACTGTACCCCTGCATGAGCTGAGACAGCCTGTTGGAGCCTCACTTGCAAAATGGGTACAGTGATACCACACACAGTTTCTAGGAGGATTAGCAAGTTGAGTGAACACCCACAGTGCCTGGCCACATTCCTACTTCATCCAAGGGCATGCATTCACCAAGTGGGAATGCTGCCCTGGGCCCTCTGCCAGGTGTTGAGAGCCTTCTGGGGAACAAGACAGAGCAGGGCCCATTAACCCTTTCTTGCTGAGGATGCAGCTTATGAGCAAGCAAAGGTGGGAGCAGGTCACAAGCATATCAGTAATATGAGAATAGGAAAAGCAATGCAAGACAGTGAAGCTAGTGATGAGAGAGCTGGTACAGGAGCTGGAGGAGACAGAGGTCAGGAGAGGCCTCTTTAGAGAGCTGACTTTAAGAAGTTGATGGTCCCACAAAGACGGGGAGATGTGGGGAGCAGCAATACAGGGTTACTCGGCACTGGCATTAGGTGTTGACACTTGCTGGGGTTGTTGCTGCACATGGAGCCCTCCTTTGAGTCCCCCACCCTGTGGGAAGACAGGACTGCTGACCAGCTCTTCGGGGTGTCGCAAACCATGATCAAGAGGGACTGCAGAGGCAAGATGCTCAGCAAGGGCTGAGTGGCCATGAAGGCCTGTTGCAGCAGAGACTGGGGAGGAGGATGCTGGGGAGGGCCAGCACACTGGGGAGCAGAACTCTGCTTGAAGATCCTGGTTCTGCAACCCCAGTCCAGAGCCGCTCCTCAGGGGCGGGCTGGGGGAGGGGTCGCCTTTGGAATGAGCTCAGCCTGGGAGGACAAGGGCAGCCTCCATTGTCACCATGTCAGTTGGAGGGAGAGTGTTTCCCACTCAAGATGTACAGTCGTGGGCAGAAATCCAGCGGTGTGAGTCACAGCCAGATGTCTGTCTTGTCAGGAAGCCGTGGCAGCAGAGAGCCCTGTCATGGTTCCTGGAAATTTCCAGAGTATGGGGCAAGGCCATGCAGGAAGGGCTGGGCCCAGTTGGTGACCCAGAGCTGCTCCCTCAGGGCCTGTGAGCGAGCCTGTCAGGCCCCAGGGGCGCTAACGCCCCTGAATCCAGTTTCAAGGACTTCCCTGAACGAGCCTCCCCAGCCCCTGTGTCAGCACCTGCAAAGTGTGGGCACAGACTGGGAGCTCTGCAAGGCCCCACCCAGCCAGAGCACCCAGGCCCCGCCTTTGCGGCTCCCTACAGATAGAAGCAGCTGAGGTCCAGGGCAGGGACCTGCTGGGGGACACCCGGTACAGGTGGGACTGACACTCTCACCCTGGCCTGATCTGCACCTGTCCATGGGCTCCAATGTCCTCCCTCTGCTTCTCTCCTCCCAGACATAAGGTTGCAACCTCCACAGGTGACATTGTCACCTAGGAATTGGCAAATCCAGCTCAGAACCAAGGTGGGAACTTCCAGAGGCATTGTTGACAAGCAGGCGAGACTTTCTCTGGCCACCTCCTGTCTGAACCCTGGGAGGCCTCGATCCAGCTTAAATGGCACCTCTACCAAGCAGTCCTTCTGGGTTGCACCAGCCAGAGTCATCCCCACCCCGAGTCTCCCACCCATGCCACTTGGTCCTGCTGTGGGCATTGTCACTTTCTTTCATTGTAATTATCTGTGGATGCATCGTAGCTTCTGCATAATTTCAAAACTCTAAAGACAGTCACCAGATTACCCGATTCTTCCCATGCCCACCACCAGCCTCCTCTGCCACACCTGGGGCAGGGTATGGATTCGGTGTCAGGTGTACATTGCTCTTGTTCTCCTGTAGCAAAGAATTCTCTCCTTCGAAGGGGCAGTCGGATGTGTGAGAGCACATTCCAGAGCTGGGGGGTTGCACGTCAGCTCCACCCCCATCTGCTGTGGGCCTTGAGTAAGTTACTGACACTGGTGCTTCAGTTTCCTCATCTGTGACGTGGAATGAATTCTGGCACCCACCTGAGCTGTGCATGCGAAGTTCTTGGCATCATAAGTGGAGTTGTCAGACTCAGGCACCCCCACACGCAAATCTTTACTTCACTCTTTGAAAGGTCATAACACTGACTCGAAGTTCAAGTTGGGCTCCAGCTGGTTGCCAGAGTCTTCCCAGGCCTGGCGTTCTCTCCATCTGCCTGACTCGAGCCCTGCCGGGTGCAGAGTGAGGAGCAGGGGAGGGAGAGATGGAGCCCCGGGTCTCCGGCTTCACTGCTCAGCAGTTTCGGGCTGGCAGCCACATGCAGGGCTCTGCTCGATTCATGTGTCTCAACAGATTTGGAATGCAGCAGGGAGAGAGCACTCCCAACTATGAGTCAGTACATTTCTGCTCTCACACACATTTTATAAAAAAAGGGTTTACCAAGCATCATTTATGAGTGTAAAGTGAAGGCTTCTGGCCATTTTATTTTGACCTGCAGGCAAGTAATGTCTAAGATGTTTAAGGAAGTGCTGGAAACAGGACGCGGTGCGAGACACGGAGTGAGCCGCTTTCTCTTTCCATAGAGCACAAGGCCACTGCGTTGCCCATAGGAAAATCCAGTAGATGTGGGCTTACTCAGCACCTCCTGGGTCCCCAGAATTTTGTTAAATCTGGTCAGAAAATAAGAGATGAGTAAAGGAAGGGAAGCAGAGGCTGCATTTGTTAGGCAGAACCACGTACCGGACAGTAATGTCCCAGCCCGAGAGGCAGCGCGGGGTTGGGGGTGGAACAGTTGTGATCTGACAGGTTTGAGCTCGAACTCCCACATTAGTCTCATATTATCTAGTCCTCAGCATATCCGTTTTATGATTACAAAATTAAAGCCCAAAGCAGAGAAGACATTTTGTCTGTGGACACAAGGTCAGTCTCCAGCCAGAAACCTAGCACCCTTGAGCCAAAGGCGCAGATTGACCTTTGCCCCTGGGAGCTGGGATTCCACTGCGCAGAGGGAGGCGGGCACACTGGCCAGGGGACAGCATCGGTGTGTCCGTCCGAGCAGACACCACCTCCCGGAGACGGTCTCCTCAGCCGCTTGTGCCGCTCCCTGCAGACTCCTGCTGGATGGGGTCCGGGAAGAACCCTGCTCTCCTGGGGGGCTGCTCTCTGCTGCGGCTGCTCATGTTCCAGTCAGAAAGCATCGCCGCCCAGAGGGCTGGACCCCGGCTCACCTGGTCTCCCTTCCGGTCTCCAGGGAGCTGTGCACGCTGTCGTCAGGGGTGCAGGTGTCCCCCTCACACCTGTCAGAAGCCGCTGTGGACCCAGGATCCCCCCAAGGCCAGACAGGAAGAGGCTCAGGCCAGGCACCCGGGAGAGTTTCTCTCAACACAAATCGGGTTGCCCTTTCTGGGGGTGGCAGGGTCCCAGGAGCTCCTCGGTGGAGCGTCTCGGATCACTGGGGTATCCGAAGCTGACCTGGCGATAAACAGGACACAACCTGCCTCTCCACAGGTGCTTCGGAGAGACCCTGTGTGCCAGGAGCCACAGACTCTTGATGGCTTTCTGTCACCACAGGTGAAGATCCAGCCTCTCGAAAGGCCTTTAGCTCCCTGGCAGATCCGCCCTGTGCTTCCCTGCCGGGCCTCACACTGCAGTCCTGCCACTGTTGTACTGTGCTCGGTGAGCACAGTAATGTCATTGTCCCCAAGCCAATAAGGAGAACTCACCTGATCCCCTTCCCCACTGCCTGGCCCGCAGGCAGTGCCTGTAGAAACAGCAGAGAAGGCAGAGGAAAGTGACACCCCTGCCCATGCTAGGCTTGTCTTCCAAGGGCACCAAGGGTACGGGGCCACCTAGAAGGGGAAATGCGTTCAAGTACATGGACACCAGAGTGAGAACAAAATTTAGCGACAGCATTCATGATGCCAGGCTATTCCTTTGCACACCAGTGGACTCCAATCAGGACTTTCTGCGCTCTAGGGGGCCAGGTCAGTCTGGTGAGAGAAACTGCCCACACGGAGTCAGAGTTGAAGACACCGTGTGGGGGACGTGGGTAGGCTCTTCAGTAGGCCTGAGAGCAGACCCCACTGCCGCCCTCACATCTCGCTGGGTCCATGTGGGGGACGCGGGTAGGCTCTTCAGTAGGCCTGAGGGCAGACCCCACTGCCGCCCTCACATCTCGCTGGGTCCATGTGGGG
>PVLA01008655.1:0-47533 GCA_004027455.1 Hydrochoerus hydrochaeris
CAGCTGCACTGCTGAACTTGTTTATTACCTCTAGTAGTCTTTTAATGGAGTTTTTTGGGGGGTCTTCTATATAGAGTATCATGTGGTCAGCAAATAGTGATAATTTAACTTCTTCCTTTCCTATCTTTATTCCTTTTATTTCTCTCTCTTGTCTGATTGCCCTGGCTAGTGTATCCAGAACTATGTTGAAAAGAAGTGGTGATAGTGGATGTCTTTGTCTTGTTCCTGATTTTAAAGTGAAAGCTTTCAGTTTTTGTCCATTCAGTATAATGTTGGTTGTTGGTTTGTCATAGATGGCCTTTATAAGGTTGAGGTAGACACCATGTATTATGACTTTCTGAAGGGTTTTTATCATGAAAGTGTGTTAAACTTTGTCAAAAGCTTTTTCTGCATCTATTGAGATGACCATGTGGTATTTGTTTTGGCTCTGTTGATGTGGTGTATTACATTTATTGATTTGCATTCCTGGAATGAACCCCACTCGGTCATGATGTATAATCTTCTTGATGATTTGCTGCATTCTATTTGCCAGTATTTTATTGAGAATCTTTGCATCAATGTTCATTAGTGAGATTGGTCTATAGTTCTCCTTTTTGGTTGGATCTTTCTCTGTTTTTCATATCAGAGTAATACTTGCCTCCAGGAATGATTTAGGGAGAATTGCTTTCTTCTCAATTTCATTGAAAAGTTCAAGGAGCATTGGCATCAAATCTTCACTAAATTTCTTGTAGAATTCAGCCATGAATCCATCAGGACCTGGGCTTTTCTTTGTTGGTAAGTTTTTATTTTCAATTTTAATAGCTGATATTGGGTTGTTCAAAATTGCTATATCTTCTTGGTTGAGTTTGGTAGTTCATATGTTTCTAGAAATCTGTCCATTTCCTCTGTGTTTTTCAATCTATGTGAGTAAAGATTTTCAAAGTAGATATTCATGATCTTTTGAATTTCCATGGGATCTGTAGTAATTTCCCCCTTTTCAGTTCTTATTGTGTGAATTTGGGTTTTTTCTTTCTCTTGATAAGGTTTGCTAGGGGTTTGTCAGTTTTGTTTATTCTCTCAAAAACTAGCTTTTTGACTCATTAATTCTGTGTATTTTTTTTTTAGTTTCAAGTGCATTGATTTCTGCTCTAATCTTTACAATTTCCTCTCTCTGTTATGAGCTTTGGGTTTAGCTTGCTCTTCTTTTTCTAGAGGCTTGAGATAGAGCATTAGGTTTTCTAGAAGGTTGAGATAGAGCATTAGGTTGTTTACTGTATTCTTGATATGACAATTTATTGTTATATATTTCCCTCTTAAGACCGCTTTCATTGCATCCCATAGATTACAGTATGTTGTTTCTGTTTTTATTGAATTGTAGGTATTGCTTTATTTCTTCTTTACTTTCATCCTTAGCCCACTGGTTGTTCAAAGGTTTTTTATTTTATTTCCAAGTATTTGTGCAGGTTTTGCAATTTCTTTTGCCATTAATTTCCAATTTCAGTGTGCTATGGTCAGATATTATGCATGGGATGATTTCAATATATTTACATTTACTTAATGTTTTATCAGATAATATATGGTCTATTTGGGGGAATGTCCCATGTGCTGCTGAGAAGAATGTATATTCTGATGTGGTAGGGTGGAACACTCTGTAAACATCTACTAAGTCCAACTGCTCACAGGTATGATTCAGTTCTGTTATTTCTTTGCTGACTTTTTGTCTAGTTGATCTATCTCTGTGACAATGGGCTGTTAAGATCCCCTGTTATAATTGTGTTCTTCTATATTTGGTTTTTCATGTCCATTAGTGTCTGTCTTACATAGGTGGGTGCTCTTGTATTTGGTGCATATATATTTATAATTGTTAGTTCTTCCTCTTCAATTTTTCCATTAACGAGTATGCAGTGACCTTCATCTCTTTTAACCATTTTAGGTTTGAAGTTGTTTGCAATTACAATAATTACCCCCTGCTTTTTCCTGGGTTCCTGTTGCACAGAATACTGTTTTCCATCCTTTGACTTTCAATCTATGAATTTCCTTTTGGGTCAGATGTGTTTTTTGTATACAGAATATTGTGGGATCCTGTTTCTTGATCCATTCTGTCAGTCTATTTCTTTTTATAGGTGAATTGAGGCCATTTACATTTATGGATATCACTGATATGTTCTGCCTTGACTTTGCCATGTTATGTTCCAGTTGTTTCCTTTCTGCTTTTCCCCTGATTTAATTGCTTGTCCTAAGTGGTGGTTTTTTTCTGTTGTTGTTTTGGGGATTGTGGTCATTTTTATCTCTGTGTAGTATGTCTTTCAGTATTCTTTCTAGGGTTGGGTTGGTGGACGTGAATTTCTTCAGTTGTTCTTTGTCATGGAAGTATCTTGTTTCTCCATTAAATTTGAATGAAAATTTTGTTGGGTACATCAGTCTGGGTTGAGAGTTGTTTTCTTTCAGGGTTTGAAATACCTCACTCCAAGCTCTTCTTGACTTGAGTGTTTGTGCTGAAAAATCTGCCATGATTCTAATGGGCTTTGCTTGGTAGGTGAGTTGTGTCTTTTCTCTGACAGCTTTTAGTATTCTGTTTTTATGCTGCATGTCTGAGATCTTAATTATTATGTGTCTGAGTGTGGACTTATGTTGATTTTGACTGTTTGGCATTCTATATGCCTCACTTATCTGCATATCAGATTCTTCCTCCATGTTTGGGAGATTTTCTTCCATTACTTCTGTGAGTATTTTGGCTACATCATTTGCTTTGAGTCCTGCCTCTTCACTGATGCCTATCAATCTTATATTGTTGCTCTTGGTATCATCTTGAAGCTGTTCAGTTGTCACTTCATGCTGCTTTGTTATTTTTAAAAGTTCTACCTTTTCATGATCACTAATTGCGATTCTGTCCTCAAGGTTCGAAATCCTATCCTCAGCTTCATTTAAGCAGTTTTGCAAGCTTTGAATAGAATTTCTTGTTTCTTGGATGTCTCTTTCAGTTTGTTTCATGAATTCTGCATGTTTTCTTCATTGTTCATTCAAGGTTTCAATCAGTTTCCCATGTTCTTCTAATTTTTCTCAATTTCTTCTTTAGTTGCACTCAGCAACTCTTTTACTAGGGTTGTTATTTCTGTCTTTACGTGGGAGAGTACTTCTAATTTGATTTCCTCTATAGCCTCATGGAGTTCATTTTTATTTCACTTGCTGTCTTTTCAAAGGTTCCCATTGTGTTACTTTTGGGGTCCTCTATTTCAATATCTCCTGCACTTGCTTCTGGTGGACTAGATGTTTGAGACTGCATTTTTGCTTTTTTGTTTTGTCATTTTTACTCTGCCTGATGCTTTCTGTGTGTAGGAGGTGGTCACCTGCACTCTTTTCAGATTCACCAAGGTCTTATAGTTAGTTGGAGGGGGCTTTACTACTGGCCCTATTTACCCACTGTCCAACTCTAGTTTAGGGGCATGCTTACCACACTGGCACAGTTAATCTGCTGTAGTCCAAGGTTTGCCACCTGGGAGCTAAATTCCAAATTTTTTCTGTGTGCTGGGGTTCCGCCAGAATGTGCAGACAGAGCCTGATGCTGAAATCTGGGTCCTGTTGGCTACTTGGCAGTTGTGGGCATTGCCCTGTTGGGCCCCTGTCCCTGTGTGCAGCCCTTGGTGGTCTCAGACACAGTGCATGGTCTTACTGCCTGGGAGCAGTCTCAAAGTCCCTTTCTGAGCACTGGGATTCCACCAGAGTGTGCAGTAAGGGCTCAAAGCTGGAATCTGGGTCCCACTGGCTGCTTGGCAGTCACTAGGCTTGACCTGGTTAGGCCCCCTGTCCCTGTTTGTGGCCCGTGGTAGTCAGGGATGCAGCAGGTGTTCTTACCGCCTGGGAGCAGGCTCAAAGTCCCTTTCTGTGTTCTCCCACATCCTTTTAAATTTATAAATATTTCAAAGGTTAGAATTTTAAAGTCTGAGACTATTTCATTTCCAGAAAATACAAGCTACCTTCCTCTCTTAGATAAACCAATAAGGTAAAATTGGTTCACTGGAAACCATTATGTGGAAATGGTATTTAATATTTGGTTTAATCATACTGAAACATGTTAAGAGACTCAGTCAATAAATATTTATTTAGGCATATAATGTACAATATGCTCTCATGGGCAATAGACATGCATGTTCTCTGACCTTTATGAATCTAATATTTGAGTCAAATAGTGAAAGCCAAGACATTTTAAAGACAAAAAAACCCCTGCTGTCTAATGCTGAATAAATGGTAAATACAAACAAAAAGCACCATTAAGAAAAACTATATACTGAGGGGTTACTGAGCAAATTTTGTCTTCTTCTATGTGGTTCTAATGTGTCTGTTTTATTTCAATATGCATGTTCATGTTGATGCAAATTTAAACAGCACTAACTGATCTTTTCCTCTTCATCTTTCTTTTACAGGCTTGGTATTTAAACCCACAGTCAGCAAATCTACTGAATAGATGCTACCTCTTCCTCCAAAAGGGAGGAATCCTTCCTAAACTAGCATAGCCAGTAGTAGCTGTCACCAATTAATCAGCATGGGTAAGCCAGGAAAAACATACCCACCAAGATGCAAGATGGTATTCAGGTCACTGTTCTGGGCTATATCCAATACACCTTAACACACAAAAGGTCTCTATTAAAAATAAACTCTAGTAATTAACTTATTATTTACATAATTCTATGCTTGCATATTGAACTATTTCTTTTCTTGTGGAGAGCACTATTTACTGATTTCTGGGACCAAGGAGAAACATGACTTCAGTAGGCTCACAGATTTATGGTCCAGGAACTGAGTGTCAAGGAGTCAGGCAGACAAGAACCTCCATAAGACTGAAAATGTGTAAAGCAGCAGTAGTGGGCAGAGTGGAAAGGGACTACTAAAATGAAAGAACAAAATTAATGGCATCAAGACAAGTTGAACTGCCTTAAATCTGAGAGAGGTTACTTCTCCATCCACAGGGGTTTTTCTTAGAATTGTAAAATGCAACTTGCAGGTATGTAGAGTAAGCATCTTTACAGTTCAAAAAGCAATAATAAAATATCATGTGCCTACTACCCAAGCCAGGAAATAGAACATTGCCATCCCCAGAAGCCATTCAATAATTAACACGCCTCCTTTCTGCCCTTAGAGGTAATAACAATCCTGATTTCTAATCATTATCTAACTTGCTTTTTAGTTTTTATGACCCATGTGTCCCTCTGTTTGAGCATTCAGAAAGGAGTAATGCCATTCTTCCTCTGTAATTTGTTTCTTTTTTTAAAGTTAATGCCTTCAAGACAATAAATATTGATGTATGTTCCAAAGTTAATTACTTTTCCTTATAGTGTAGTATTTTATTATAAGACTCTTTCTTACTTATTATGCATCTTACTGTTTATGAACACTTGGCTTTTACTAGCATTTTTCCTATTATGAATAACATCACTATTAACATTTGAGTAGTTCTCTACTGGCACACATGTGCTCAAGTTTTCCAAGAATCTCTACTTAATAGTAGAATGGTTAAGACATAAAAGCTAGTCACATTCACCTCTACTAGGGAAATCAAACTGTTTTAACAGTGTCTATATTAACCTGGTTCTGACCAGCACGTTCTGTGCTCTATATCTTTGGCAGTATTTGGTGTTAGCAGTCTTTCAGGCTTCTGCTAGTATCATGGGATTGTTCTGCAGTATTAAATCGTATTTGTGTTCTTTCTTTTGCCCATTTCCTCTACTGGATTGGATTCCTTTCTCTGATTTATTCATAAGTGTTTTTCTCTGTTCTGGATACTAACATTTTATTAGTTAATTAAGGTAAAATATTTTTCCCATGAGTGTCTTGCCATCTTTTGATGTCTCTAAGTGGGAGATAACAGTTGGTTGGAAATAAGGGAGAGAAAGTTTACTGGGAAACACTAAAAACCTTTAGATGGGATTACCAAGAACAAAAGGTCATAACAGAGAACAGAATCAATCTCTAGCACAAGGTTGGAATAAGCTGAATTATGTAGCATTTAACTATAAGTAAGAGGGGGACCAAATAATGTTCAGGTCTTTTCCTCTGAAAGTCTGATGCATGTTATTTTCATTTGAGTGTAATTATTGCTAACATTGGAGTACAACATTTTTTAGGGAAGAAAAACATGTTTGCCTCCACCCCAGGCATTTTCTCATTGTCACGTACTCTAACTTCAGGTTTATTTCAATTGGAGCAGGTGAACCTGATGAAAGTCAAATTCTCATTCCTCAACATAAAAGTGCCACAGTGCCAAATATACTCTGAGCTATGGTTTTGGGGTTTTTGTTTTGTTTTATTTCATGATTATTCCATTTTTTCATGGCAAATAGGAAATAGGTTTGTTTTCATTACCTTAGTCTTCTCTCCATCTTCTTTTTATAAAAACTTCTTTATATTCTACGTTTAGAGTCACACTTTAATTCACAACATTGCATAATGCCAAGTGCCAAGCCTTTCACTGTGAAACAATAAATAAAACTGGGCATTCCTCTTTGGAAGCTTACACTATAACAGAGGGCAGCAAACAACTGCATTACAATGAGATAAATCTCATATTCTGAATGAAAAAGTGGAACCATGAAAACACAACACAGCATGCTGGAGCTTGAATATGGTTTAATTTTGTTCCCCCAAATCTATACACAATGGGCTTCTGGGTCCCCAGGGTGGCACTATTGGAAGATGATGGAACCTCTAAAAGATGGGGTCCAATGGAAGGTGCTTAAGCTACCAGGGACAGGAAATAGCACTACTGCATCCTTATCTTGAGAGGGTTGTTGTCAAAAGAGCAGCCAGTCTCCCAACTACAGCCCATTTCCTGGTTCAAGGTGGGACTGCTTTCTTTAACAAGCACTGCTGTGTATCATCCACATTGGGAGAGGAGGCTCAGGAGAACTGAGCTGATGCAGGAACCATGTCCTTGAACCAAGTAAACCACTTTTTCTTCATAAATAGCCTGTGCCTTTTATCTTGTTATAATAACAAAAGGTTGATAAATAATTAGAAATATCGAAGTTAATCTAATTGAATTTCATTGCCTTGATTCTGAAATTTCTCCAACCACCCTTTTTATTCATCCTTCTGTCATGCCCCCAACCTGTGGCAACCACTGATTTTTTAACATTTTTGCTTTTTCCCAAATGTTGCATATAATATTTCAAATTCTGCAGTATGTAGGCTTCTCAGATTGGCTTTATTTCACTTAGCAATACGCACTTAACTTTCTTCCATTTTTTTGTGGCTTCCATTTCTTTTTATAGATGAATACTATTATTCTATTGTCTGGATGTACCATTTTTTATCCATTTACACACTGAAGAGCATCTTGGTTACTTCCAAATTTTGACAATTATTAATAAAGTTGAGATGAACACTTACGTGTAACTTTTTGTTTGGACATAATTTTCAACTTATTTGGATAAAGTCTATGGAATACAAGGGCTTCATTGTGTGGTAAGCATGTTTGTTTTTTTGTAAGAAGTTCCAAAATGTCTTCAAAAAGGGCTGTACATTTTGCATTCCCACCAGTAAGTAGTAAATGTACTGTTGTTCCATATCCTTACTGGTATTTGAAATTGTCTTTCTCTCTGTATTTTGAATTTTAATCATCCTAAAATGTATATAGTGGTATCTCATTGCAATTTAAAACCCCATAGCACATTTTTTCAGAAATAATTCTAGGGCTGGGGATTTAGCTCAGCGGCCTGAATGCCAGCCTTGCAAGCGCAAGGTCATGAGTTTGATCCCCGGTACCAAAAGACTAGAAAAGAAAGCAGAAATAATTGTATTATTTTGTTATAAACTTTGTAAAACTATCAGAGTTTTTAAGGAATTTTGAAAACTGATAAAATTTATGTGCAAGAACAAAAGGTAGATAATAAAAATCAAGATAATTTTTGAAAAAATAATAAACTCAGAAAATATGCATAATATGGAGTCTTAAGTATGATAAATTATTCTCAAACCCAACTTAATTTAACCTCATGTCAACAATATTCTTGGTATCAATATTTGTTATAAAGTCACTGTAAATAATGCATTATAGAAGATATATGATTTTATAGTAAAGATTTAAGTAAGAACAAATTATCTTGGGAAAGTGCAAAATAGACTGGAGTATTCTCATGCCTTTCATAAGTAGTAAGATATTAGTCATGTTTCAAAAAAATTGACTCCTGACTTCTAAAAAGATAGCAAAGTTTCAAAACAAAAAACAAAAAATAAAGTTACAGTAGGAGCTGTATATTGTTTTTCTGGTTTCCATAATGAACCAAAGAAAGTTTGAAAACTGGTTTTAACCTATGTTTATCTTTTTTAAGCAAATTTTTTGCAATCTGTGTATGTATATTCATAAAGAAATGTTTATTTGGTCACAATCCACATAGCATAATATCATAAATCTTTTGCCAGTAAATTTTTTGAATGATATTATAACAGCACCACTTTCTCCATTTCTGTACTTATGATTCTGCTAAAAAATTAACCGAATATGTTAAATTTTTAATTATTTTTAATTTTCAGGAAAAATCTATTAAGGTGAAAAAGTGGATTAAAGTTTTATTATGGGAAGAGTTTTGATACAAACTACAAAAAATGAGCATTATACTTCATCTTAATAAAACATCACCCTTAAAAAAAATAATAATAATACATTATAGTACCGACATTAGGATAGATGAATAAAGCCACACTCAAGCCTCTCTTTGGGAGTCTGTGCCATTCGTGGACTGTGGATAGGGAAGATCCAGGCCTCACCAGGAAGCGATCCCAACAGGGAAACCATATCATCTTCATCATTTTGTTGGGTTGGGGCTTACTCTCTTTGTCTTGTTTGATTATATTAAAATTGATGGTCTGAACAGCTATTTGAAAATAGCAAGACATATTATGGCAGTCATTTTTTATTTACTAGTGCCCATTTTGAAGTCCTTTATTGCAGTCACTGTTTGGCTTTATTGTTTCTATTCTATTCTGGTCTGTTCAATTTTTACTATGTCTGAATAACTGCAGCTGTTTTGAAGACAACAAAAGGCATTATGGTAAGTATTGTTGGTTTCATAAGATTTTGAAGTCCTGTATCACTTATACTGGTTTATTTTTTATTGCTTTTCTTCTGTTTTATTTTCCTTGGTTTTATCATTTTTCAAATAAAATAAAATAAAAGAATAGATGAATAAATAATGCATATCCAGATGTTGGTAGCAAACCTACTGATATGCAGAGACTCCTGCATTCACAGACTAGTGGAGAAAGAATAAATGGACTAACAATTGTGTTGGAACAACTTTTTTTATTTAAAGAAAAAAATTTGAAACAGAAAGAGGGTATAAATAATACAAAATCTCAAAAACAAAACAAAACAAAAATAGTAACTAGTAAGAAATCACTAGTTGATAATTACATATTTTCCTCTTAGAAGCAGTTGTTCAAGTTACAAAAGTAAAGACTACCAAGTGGACATCCAAACAGTGAGACTGCAATCAGTTTTGTTCATCCATCCAACAAAAAGTTTAGCAGTATAGTTATCAACCCGTCACACCCAAACATACATACAGTTATATCCTTTAGAATACTTTCTTTTCCTCTCTTTTTTCTCTTTGCAATAACTATAATCCATTCTTGTAAACTACTTAGAAGTTCTACACATGTATAAGTCTCTACATGTATACCTAGCCATTCTGTATTAGAGGGAAAAACAAATCAAAACAAGTCAACAATACAAATTCCTAGAGAAACACGAAATGAAAAGGACATACAAAAACACAATACTAGGTGATCTACAGTAGTTACTATGATGTTTCTTGTTGTTTTCAATAAAATTGTATATATTGTCAAACATAGTATAATTAAACTTAGCATCGCATTACACTGTTAATAAAATCTAAACATTGGAGACATTATAGGACTTCAAAGGCAATTAATAATCAAACCAGAATGGGTATCCTATTGAATCTTGTCATCTTCAGAGTAGTCCTCTTTACTCCCAGACTTGATACTCTCAAGCACACCAGATTCAAATAAAATCAGTCAAGATAAAACAGTGATATAACCAATCTTCTCTGTCTTATCTCTGCTATGCTATTTTTCTGTTGTTATTTGTTTACTTTTCTCCTTCATTCCACTGTCTGCCCCTTGCTTTGAGGCCTTTCTGCCATTATTCCTGGAACCCTGGTGGTTTTCTTCTCTCTCTCTAGAATGTTCTTCAGTATTCTTTGCAGGGTTGGATTGGTGGTCACAAACTCCCCTAGTTCCTCTTTGTCGTGGAAATATCTTATCTCTCCATTAATTTTGAGAGACAGTTTTGCAGGGTACATCATTCTGGGTTGGAGGTTATTTTCTTGCAGGGCTTGGAAGATTTCACTCCAAGCTCTTCTTGATTTGATGGTTTGCATTGAGAAGTCTGCTATGATTTTGATGAATTTTTCTTTATAGGTAATCTGTTTCTTTTCTCTGACTGCTTTTAATATTCTGTTCTTGTGATGGATTTCTGGGATCCTGATTATTATATGTCTGGGTGTAGATCTGTTTTGGTTGTAGCTGGCTGGAGTTCTATATGCCTCATTTATCTGAACTTCACTTCCATTACCTAAGTTTGGGAAGTTTTCCTTAATTATTTCTGTGAATAGACTTTTTATTTCATTTGTATTTGTTGCTGCATCTTCATTCACATATTTTATTCTTAGGTTATAAATCCTCTTGTCATCTTCTAGCTTTTGTATCATTGCTTCCTGGTTCCTTGTTATTTTTAAGAGATCCTTCCTTTCATGATCATACTTTGCAAATCTATCTTCAAGTTCTGAAAGTATGTCTTTAGTTTCTGTTAAAAGGTTTAACCAGGTTTCAATGGAGTTTTTAATTTCCTGATATTCTCTTTGGATGTGTTTCATATATTCTAGGTTTTATTTATATTATTCTTCAAAGGCTTCTGTCCTTTCTCTGGGTTCCTCTATTCTTTCATTTGTGTCTACTTGAGGATTACCCAGGACTTCTTTTATTAGTCTTCTTATATCTTATTTCACCTGAGTTAGAATTTCAGATTTAAATTCAATGATGAGGTCACAGAAGTATTTCTTTATTTCTGATGAGGCTGTCTCTGACATTACAGGTTTGCTGCTCTCAACCTCCTCTGCATTTACCTCTGCTGGACTCACTTTCCCTGGTTACATGGTTGGAGACCTTTTGCTGTTTCTCTGTCTTGTCATGTTTCCGGCCCCCTTCAGACAGCTGGGTGGTGGAAGTTTCTGGGCCTTTTGTATTGCTTACAGTTTTTTCTGCAGCACACTTGCTAGGGAAATGCCACCAAACAGTGCCCGGCAGATCTGTGAGGTGCACACTGAGAGCCAGCCCCTCCCCCTTTGTCAGTCAACCAGTGGATGCTTCAGCAAGTTTGTTTGTTCCCTGGGGATGCCACTGGCTCAGAACAGCCTTGTCCCTGGCTATTGGGTTTCAACCAGGGGCCTGGCCCAGCCCAAGCAGATCCCACCAATCTGCTTTGGACCAGGGGCCATCGACAGACACCTCCTCACGTTTTGATTCAAGCTGGCCCTGCCCAACTCCAAAATGTCACCCAGTCAGTCCTCCTGCTCTTGGGAATCAAGTTCCCATCACTCACTGAAGTTCATGCAGCTTGACTAGCTGTTTCCCATTCCTGTCTCAGAGCCTCCTCCAGCTGAGGGTCTGGAGCTCACCAACCCCCGCTCTCAGCAGGGCCAAGATCTCAGCTCAATCATGAGTCACCTGACTCTAAGACGTGCTGGTACAGCAACTGGGGCTTGCCCAGCTCCAGCACATGCTTCTTCTTCTTTCTTTTTTTTTTTTTTCTTTTTCTTTTTCCTCAGTTTCTTCCTGGGTCATGAGAATTCCTCTCCTTTTGTTGGCTTTCTCCATGTTGTCAGATTCCAGTGTCTGAGTTGGTTTTTTTTCAGAGAGGCTCTCTTACCATTCAGTTGGCCATCTTGGAGCAACTGTTCATTCATATAAAAATATTAATTAGCACTTCATAGTACACATAACTAAATGGAGTGATACCTAAATATAAAATTTGAAAATCAAATCAGGGCCCTGCTTCTCCTTTCTTTCTTTTCTTTCATGCAAAGTTTGCCCTGTACTCTCTACACAACCACATGTTCCCCACAGCATCTTCTTGTTCATGCCAGTCCCTGCCAAAAGAGAGCCCAGGCAATTCAAGGTGCAAATTTCCACTTTTAACCTAAACATCGCAGATTCATGAACTGTTTCAAGGCCATTTTGCAGGCATCTCTGAAACAACCAATGACATAAAACATCTCTCCCAGCATGAGCATTTACTGAATGTTCCCATTAACTGAACATCAGCTGATGTCTGCAGAGTGCCTTATCTTCTTGAATAGCACTTCTTCATGTACACAGCTAGCTTTCCAATTTGAAATTCCACCTAAATATCTATAACTCAATGTTTAATAGTTAAATGCAAAATGCTGCAAGTTTTTATTGCCACCACTGGAACTATTTTCTGTCATTTTCTTTGTGCACAGTGCTCAAAACTGAGCTAGCATTTGGTGAAATGATGCCATAATTTTCATTCTTAAGAAGTTTTTGCTGAGAACACTCCTCCATTACTGTAAAAGAATGATTTGGCTCTTGAAAAAGTTGAATTCTCTGAAAGTTGGCCAGGATATTTCACAGAGAAATTCTTTATCCTTGTTACTCAGACTGATGTTTGCCACATTCCATGTGCACAGAAAGAGAAAGAAAAAGAGCATAACTAATTACACTAGTGAAGAACTTAACTAAACTATTTTCATAGTAGAGAAAGATAATTCAAAATAAAACTCAACAACTGCAAAGAATCTAGAGAAAGATGAAAAAGTGTCCCCCCATCATACTGTCCACAGATATTTATCTGAGTTCTCACCCAAATAATTGAATCTTTGATGGTGAAATACTAACATGCATTAAAAGGCAGGTAAGAGAGACATTTGGGGTGTTGATAGTGCTTTCTTTATTTCTCTAAATTACCCCCTTAAATAATAACTCTATCTTCCTCTGAAGCTATCTAGTGGATGGATCTCACAGAAGTAAGCAGCCTTGCCTCTTTGTCTGTTTCTTATAATTTGAACACCTAGATCTGTATTATACCACATTCCAATGGGACAAGTATTAAAACAAGTAGATGGAGTTGGTCTGGTTCTCTGCCCTTCACTCCAGAACAACCAGTCCCCAGGAGAGGTAGAAGCAAGCACTTCAGTGTCCTTGATATAGCCTGAGTCCTCTTTTTAAGCTTCATTGCACCTCATTTCCTGTCCAGCTCAGCAGCCCCCCAACTCTGGATATTCTTGGTTTCCTATTTGAGATGTTAATACCTCTGGCCTGGTATTCTCCCCACTGCAGATCTGGTCTGGTGTTAACATCTATTTTTATACAGTTCTAGACCCCCAGGTATCTATCCTACCTGACTAAATACTGACCTTGAGATTATCATAATATTCACCTGTCTAGCTAGCATTTCCTGCTGGTTTTCCAAACCTTCACCTTGATTTTCAAATATAGTATGGCTCTAACTTGAGTTCATCTGTCTCTATTTCAGGGGTCGGGGTAGGCAAGACTAGCTCGAGAGTTGGGTGCAGCAAGTGGTACCTGTACAGTGATTACATGTGTGGTACAATTTGAGAGGTCATTTCATGGAAAAGTACTGAAGAGCCAAGTCCTTCTCACAGAACATCCAAGTTCAACTCCCATATCCACTACATGTTCAACACAGGTCCTTCCTTAACCTCCTGAAGATTTGCTTCATGAAAATGACATTTGAACTGACCTCCTAAGATGGCAGTTAAGACTAAATAAGAAATGCAAATACCATGTCTATCAAAGTAACTGGCATGTGATAAGCATTAATGCATTAGCTAATACTGTCACTATTAAGATTACTGGGTCTTGTAGGCCCTATGCTTCCACTACTAGAAACTTAGTCCTTTATCCTCCTTATGCCTATTACACTAATTCACAGTGGACTTCTGGTGATAGCCAGAGAACTTTGCTCTTATAAAAAGCCAGTGAATGCAAGGAAATTTGAAGGTAGAAGTGAGTGGTAAAGCACAGTGGTATGAGCGAAGAAGGCTGGAAACACTGAAGGCAAACTTGGTCTTGCCTGCAGCTGTGTGTGGGATGATCCTCCCAAAAGTCAGATGTAGATCTGTTCCTGGGAATGAAAGGGGAGATTGTATATTGAGTAGACAATTATCATGATACTTCCATGATAAATTTCTCCAGGAGTGTCATTCACAGGAGAAACATGCTTCGGGTGTCATTAAATAAATCTCAAATGAAGGATGTCCCCTGGAATTCTGTGATGAGGAAACCTTAAACTAGTACCTTGTGCCACCCTCCTCAGTACTTATCCTGTCAGTTTTCCAACCCCACTCTCAGTTGCAGACTGGTTCATTAAGCCAGCAGATCTCAACACAGTGATGTTGGCATCATGAGGGTACATTCAGTTGTCACAACTGGGATGGGGGGTGTTAGTGTCGTTTTATGGGGAAAGCCCAGGGATATGACTAAACACCTGAAAATGTACACAATGACCCCATGACAAAGAATTAGCCAACCAAAATGTCAGTAGGACTAGAGTTGAGAATCTTACTCCACTCCAATCACTGTGTTCCTCTGTCCTTGCCAAGTGTTAATTCAGCACTTAGGTGAAGCATATTTACCCCAGTGGAGTGCACAATGGGGAAATGGAAGCGTGGTGTGAATGTCAGCATGATGACAAACCACAGTCCTGGAAATGAAGTGACCTTAAGTTATTAAGTAGCCCCACCTTCACTTCTACCTTTAGGAAATCATACACACACCCCAAAAATTAAAGTTCTACATCAGATTTACCGAAGTCTAGAGAAATAGGGAAGCCCCTAGCTGACATTTATGGTCACATTTCTCTATTTTTGAGAAGTATCTTTTATTTCTATTTAAAAAAATGCATTCCTGGTTATCTACCCATCAATAAAAAAGGAAAAGTATCTTCTTTCCAGCAGGACTAGGTAGATATTGCAATATTCTTGGTTTTATTGCCTCCTGAATTTCTTGGCACTTGCTACTAGTCAAGACTCATCCTTCTATCCTAATCACTGAACTAAATCCCAAATTTAATAGTTAGATTCTCCATCGTCCTCACTTTATTATTCGTTATATCTAAAGGGAGGCCTAGTACATAATAACCACCCTATAAAGATTTGATGAATGAGTGAACATAAATGAATATAATCTGGAATGTGTCCCCAATTTTGCTGGCTTTCTCCTAAAATTTTCCAGGCATCTTCTCCAATTTTATACATCTATACCTGATATCAAACATGGCTTTGAAGTATCAACTTCATATTTTTCATTTATCACCCATTTCTGTTTAACAAACTTCTTGTGACTCTGTTGTCCATCATAGCTTTCCTGAGCCTCATGAAGTTTCTAAAAGCCCTTGGTGTGTGTCAATAACTCATTCACTGTGTGAGAAGCCAAAATTGTAAATAAGTATTAAATTGTATTATAAATATTGGGAAATGGGAATAAAACATTAAAATAAGAAAGGGAACAAGAGAGGGTGGGAGAAAAGGAAAGAACGCTGGATGTGGTGGTGCACTCCTGTAATCCCAGCACTCAGGAGACTGAGACAGGAGAATCATTGAAAATTCAAGACCAGCCTGGACTACAAACTGGGCCCAAGGCTAGCCTAAACTGCAGAGTGAAACCCTGTCTCAAAAACATACACATACAAAAAAAAGACAAAAACAGGGGAAAAAAGGGCCAGGGATTTATCTCAGCAGCATAAGTGCCTGCCTGACAAGCATGAGGTCATGAGTTCAATCCCTGGTGCCACAGAAAGAAAGAAAGAAAGAAAGAAAGAAAGAAAGAAAGAAAGAAAGAAAGAAAGAAAGAAAGAAAGAGAGAGAGAGAGAGAGAGAGAGAGAGAGAGAGAGAGAGAGAGAGAAAGAAAGAAAGAAAGAAAGAAAGAAAGAAAGAAAGAGAAAATGAGAAAATGAGAAAATGAGAAAAGAGAAAGAAAAAATGGAAACAAAACTTTTATAAATAAAAAGGGGGAAAGGGGGCTGATGTGAAGGGAATGGGAAAAATGAGAGGGGGTGTACAGGTAAAAATTCCCTATGATGAAAGTGATTATTAAATACATCTAAAATGTACCAATACAAGTAACTAAATAAATAAATGCAAGCTCCTGCCAGCTCTTCATCTTTGTGCTGAAGTCACAGTCCAGAAAAGTATCTCACTCTCTATTCCTAGTGTTGGGGCTGCTCTTGACTTTTCCCAGGATGAAAGCATCTTCTAGAGCCTGGTCCAGTACCAGTGTAGAGCTTTGCCGAGGTAGAATCTGGACATAAATCCCAGTCTGGTGGTATGCAATGATTGCCACAAATCTCAAGAATCCTTATCTCTGATTTTCTTCTTGCAGGATTTTCTCTACCCTGTCTAGAAACAATTCATCCTCTTTAACAAGAGGAAGAGAAATTGTCTTTGCTTTGGGTTATGTGTTTGGTATGAGGGATTGAACCCGGGTACTTTGCACTGAGCTACATGCTCAGCCCTCTTTTTTATTTTTTATTTTGAGACAAGATCTTTCTAAGTCCCTAAGTTTCCCAGTTTGGCTTTTAACTTGCCATCTGAGTGCCTTAGCCACCCAGAGTGTTGGGATTACTGATGTGTGCTACCATACCATTCTTTTCTCTTTTTTTGGTACCAGTGATCAAACTCACAACCTTGCACTTGTTAGGTAGGTACTTGTACTTCAGAGCTAAACCCCCAGCCCCCATATTTCATATTTTACATTTGTACAAAACTACAGAGGATAATGAAGCTCTGTGACTTCTCTGTCTTCTTCCTATTAGTATCACATTCTACCTCCTCAGAGACCCTGTAGATAACACTGTTTGGAAACAGAGTTATTGCTTAACCTAAAATTGAGAGCGTGTTATTAAACTGCTTAATGAGATCAAGCTAATAAATATGTATTGTATTTCAACTTTACTTGAGCACTCTAAATACTGACAAATTTAAACAACCCAAGCCAGGGATTTAGCTCAGCAGGAGAGGCACCTGCCTCACAAGCACCAGGACATAAGTTCAATCCCTGGTACAAATAAATATTTAAAGAAAGTTTTTTCAAATTTTTTTGAATTTTATTTTGAAGAGAATTAAAACAAAAGAGGACATAACAAAGCAGATCAGAACACAACAATGTAACAGAACAGCACTTCACAAGACAACTGGATATTAACAGTAGCTACCATAATGTCTCTTTCTTTGAAATAGTTGAGCATAGCTTCACACAAAATAATATCAAACATAACAAAGTAGTATAAAACCATTCAAGAGAATGAAAGTATTACAGGGCATTCTGAACCAAATAACAGAAAATGAACAATGGCTACTATGATATCTCATTTTCCATAAAAATTTTGTTTATACTCACACATATTAAAATCCAGTAAGACATAACATGATAGAATCAATGGAAATAGAAGAACAAAAGCATATAGGACTTCAAAGGAAGATGATATTAAATCAGCAATGGCTTCCATAATGTCTTGTTTTCTTCAAAATAACTGTTCATACCATCACACATAATAAAATCAAACAAAACAAAATAAAACCATTTCAACTAATGAATGGAAACATTATAAGTCTTCAAAGCAATGTAATAGGAAATCATGATTGCCATAAAATCTTATGTACTTTTACCATTTCTTACGCTAGGTAGACTATGAGGTATTTATATGGGTGAGTTTGATTTATTTCGCTTATGTGTATGGGCTTAAGTTGCATCCATTTATTTATAAATATCTCAATGTGATCATTCTTTATAGCTCAGTAGTACTCTATTGTGCAAAAATACCACAATTTTTTTATCCACTCAGTTGATGGGCACTTAGGTTGTTTCCAAGATCTGGCTGTTACAAATTGTGCTGCTATAAACATGGGTGCACATATATCACTATGGTACAATGTTTTCAGTTCTTCTGGGAATATGCCTAGAAGTGGAATAGCTGGGTCAAATGGGACTTCCAATCCCAGCTTTTTGAGAAATCTCCAGACTGACCTGCACAGTGATTGCACCAGTCTACACTCCCACCAACAGTGCAGAAGAGTTCCTTTTCCCCCACAGCCTCTCCAGCATTTGTTGTTGGTAGTTTTGTTGATCCTGGCCATTTTTTCGGGAGTGATATGGAATTGCAGTGTGGTTTTAATTTGCATTTCCCTAATCACTAATGATGCTGGACATTTTTTCATGTATTTATTTGCCATTTATATTTCTTCATCTGAGAACTATGTATTCATCTCAGATGCCCATTTTTGGATTGGGTCTTTGAATTTAAGGGGTCCAATTTTTTTTAATTCTTTATATGTTCTAGACAGAAGTCCTTTGTCTAAGGGACAGTTCACTAAGATTTTTTTCCAGTTTGTGGGTTTTCTTTTCGCTATGCTGGAGATTTCTTTGGACATGCAGAAACTCTTTAATAAGATGTGATCCCAGTTATTGATTCTGGGAAATATTTCACGTATGGTATGGTTCTTGTGCATGAATTCTCTACCTACCCCTATGTCTTCAAGATTTTTACCTATTTTGTCTTCCAGCAGATTAAGTGTTTCTGCTTTAATATTTAGATCTTTGATCCATATAGATTTTAGATTAGTACATGGTGACAGGCATGGGTCTAGTTTTAGTTTTTGGTGTATGGATAGCAAGTTTTTCCAGCATCATTTATTAAAGAGTCTATCATTCTTCCAGTGAACATGTTTGGCCCTTTTATCAAAGATCAGGTGGCTGAGTGCATTTGTAGTTGTGGCTGTATCTTCTAATCTATTCCATTGACCTTCAGATCTATTTTTATTCCAGTACCATGTTTATTTTATTACAGTAACTTTGTAGTAAAACTTCAAGTCAGGGATTGTAATGCCCCTGCCTTGCCATTGCTGCTTAGAATTGTCTTTGTTATTCTAGGTCTCTTCTGGTTCCAGATGAATTTTATGAGTGATTTCTCTAGATCTATGAGGTATGTTAGTGGCATTTCATTAGGAGTGCATTGAATCTGTATAACAATTTTGGGAGTATGGCCATTTTCACAATGTTTGTTCTTACTATCCATGAACAAGGGATGTCTTTCCATTTTCTGAGGCCCTCTTTGATTTCTTTTGCAGGGTATTATAGTCTTCCCTGTATAGTTCCTTTACTTCTTTTGTCAGATTGATTCCTAAGTACTTCATTTTTTTTTTTTTTGTACGTGTCGCTTCTCTTATTTCTATCTCGGTGATTTTGTTGTTAGTGTATAGGAATGCTATTGATTTTTGAGTATTGACTTTGTATCCAGCTACATTGCTGAATTTATTTATTATATCTAGGAGTCTTTCAATGGAGTTTGGGGGGTCTTCTATGTAAAGTAGCATGGCATCTGCAAATAGTGATAATTTAACTTTGTCTTTTCCTATCATTACTCCTTTTATTTCTCTCTCTTGTCTAATTGCTTTGGCTAGTATTTCCAGAACTATGTTAAATAGGAGTGGTGATAAGGGATATCCTTATCTTGTACCTGATTTCAAGGTAAAGGCTTTCAGTTTTTGGCCATTTAATATGATGCTGGCTGTCGGTTTGTCATAGATGGCCTTTATCATATTGAGGTAAAGACCATCTATTCCAATTCTCTGTAAGGTTCTCATCATGAATGGGTGTTGGATCTTATCAAAAGCTTTTTCTGCATCTATAGAAATGATCATGTGATTCTTACCTTTGGCTCTATTGATATGGTGGATTACATTTATTGATTGACATATGTTGAACCATCCCAGCATGCCTGGGATGAATCCCACTTGGTTGTTGTGTATAATCTTCTTGATGAGCTGCTGCATCCTGTTTGCCAATATTTTATTGAGAATTTTTGCATCTATGTTCATTAGGGAGGTTGACCTGTAGGTCTCTTTTTCAGTTGGGTCTTTCTCAGGTTTTTGTATGAGAGTAATATTTGCTTCCAGGAATGAGTTAGGAAGAATTGCTTCTCTTTTGATTTCATTGAAGAGTTTGAGGAGTGTTGGCATTAAGTCTTCTTTGTATTTCTTGTAGAATTCTGCAGTGAATCTGTCTGGTCCTGGGCTCTTCTTTGTTGGTAAGGATTTAATTACAGTTTCAATTTCATTAATAGAAATTGGGTTATTCAGTAGTTTTATATATTCTTGACCCAGCTTTGGAAGTTCATATGTTTCTAGGAATCTGTCCATTTCTTCTGTGTTATCAAACCTATGAGAGTAGAGGTTTTCAAAATAGGTGTTGATGATCATCTATATTTCCAGAGTCACCTTTTTCATTCCTTATTGCATGAATTTGAGTTTTTTCTTTCCTTTTTTTTAATAAGGTTGACTAGAGGCTTGTCAGTTTTATTTATTCTTTCAAAGAACCAACCCTTTGATTCATTGATTCTTTGTATTCTTTTCTTAGTCTCTATTGCATTAATTTCTGCTCTGATCTTTATAATTTCCTCCCTTCTTCTGGCTTTGCTTTGGTTATGGCTATTTGGAGTTCTATATGCTTTACTAATCTGTATGTCAGTTTCCATATTCATGTTTGGGAAGTTTTCAGCTATTACTTCTGTAAATAGGCTCTTGATATCATTTGTTGTTTTTCTTTTATCCCTATTAATCTTATGTTGTTTTTCTTTGCATCATCTTGCAGCTGTTGAATTGTTATTTCCTGATTCCTTGTTATTTTTAAATGATCATTCTTTCCTATTCACTAACTGCAATCTTGTCTTTGAAGTCTGAAATTCTATCTTCACTTTTATTGAAGTGGATTTGGCAATTTTCAATAGAATTTTTGATTTCCTGTATATCTCTTTGAATCTGCTTCATGCATTTGTTTGTTTCTTATACTCTTCATTCAGGGATTCTGTCTTGGTCAGGAGAAGATATGGACAACAGGAATCCAGGGTATGTTAGCCAGACAACAAAATACTGCCTACAAGACTGGTCCTTGCCTTATACAATACAGACATTTATAACAGTACACATAATGCTATTCAAGTGTCTTTTTAATTCTAGGTATAATAGCCAGAAGCTACTGTGCCTCCTTTACCCCAGCACTTCACATAGTACCTAGCATGTACTTGATACAAAACAAATGTAACAGAAAACAAACAAGTGAATTAAAACCTTTAAGTACTTTTGCTGACCAGTAATTTGTATATTTTTATTTTGAAAAGAATAAAATTAAATGAGAAATAAAACAAAATGGGGTTATTCAAAACAAAAGAATGGACATAGTATATGATTTAAAACCACAATACAAGGTGATTTACATTGGTTACTATGATGTCTCTTGTTATCTTCAATAGAATTGCCCATACAGTAAAATTGAACATAGCAGTACAGAACAAAATGAATAAAAACAAAGCATTGGAGACATTATAGGACTTCAAAAGAACATAATAGTCAAACCAGAATGGGTATCATAGTGAATCTTATTATCTTCACAGTAGTTGCCTATACTCTCAGACTTGATACTGTCAAACATAACAGGTTTGAATAAAATCAGTCAAAACAACACAGTGATTGAACAAGACAGATTCAAATAAAATCAGTCATAATAACACAGTGTAAGTAATACAGGGCTTCAGATTAAGTTAATAGGAAATTAAAGATGGTTACCATAATATATCCTGCTATTTTTAGAATAGTTGTCTGTGCCCTCAAATCTAGTACAAGTAGAAAGACTGGAACAGAATATAACCAAACTAAACAGATTGATGAGAACAATGTAGGTTTCAAATCATGATACAAGATTAACAATGTCTTCTTCCTTCCCTTTTTAGGCAGTTCCTCCACTTTCACTTTCCCAGGGTATATTGTACATTTTGCATCCCACTAACTCCTTTAGTTTTAGATTAGGAAGGCAACCCACTATTCACCTAAGTGGTTCTGAGCCTTTTTACCCCTGAACTTGATCTCAAGTTGTATTCCTTTACCTACAAGAGCCTCAAAGTTTTCCTTCCTTATAGCTGTGTAGTTCTCCATTGTATAAAAGTGTTATGCCTTTCCAATCTATCTTCAGCTGCTGGGTGAGCTACCACCATTTTTTTTCTGGTTCCCTGTCACATAGAGCATTCTTTTCTCATCTTTTACCTTCAGTCCATAAACCCTCTTTCAGGTTAATTATATTTCTTATATAGAGCATCTTGATGGGCCCTATCTCCTGATCTACTCTGCCTGTGTTTCTTTTTGTTAGTGTATCAAGACCATCTATGTTAGTGTTTATAGCCAAACTTCTCTGCCTCATCTCTGCCATGCTATTTTTCTGCCATCGGTTGTCTACTTTTCCCCTTCATTCCACTGTATGCCCTGTTCAGTGAGGCCTCTACCACTGTCCCTGAAACCCTGGGGTTTTTCTCTCTCTCTCTAGAATGTCCTTCAGCACTTTTTGTAGGGTTGTATTGGTGGTCATGAACTCCCCCAGTTCCTCTCTGTCATGGAAGCATCTTGTTTCTCCATTAATTTTGAGAGATAACTTTGCAGGATACATCAATCTGCATTGAAGGTTATTTTATTTCAGTGCTTGGAATACTTTACTCCAAGCTCTTCTTGATTTGATAGTTTATGTCAAGAAGTCTGTCATGATTCTGATGAGTTTTCCTTTATAGGTGATCTGTTTCTTTTCTCTGACAGCTTTTAATATTCTGTTTTTGTGTTGAAGTTCTGGGGTTTTGATTATTATATGTCAGGGTGTAGATCTAGCTGGCTGGAGTTCTGTATGCATCATATATCTGAATATCATTTCTTTTTCCTATGTTTGGGAAGTTTTCTTTAATTCTTTCTGTGAATAGCCTTTGGATTTCATTTGTTTTATCCATGCTTCTTCACTCACATTTTTTATTCTTAAATTATAGATCCTCTTGTCATCTTCTAGCCTTTGTATTGTTACTTTCTGGTTTCTTGTTATTTTTAAGAGATCTTTCCTTTCATGATCACACATTGCAAACCTATCTTCAAGTTTTTATAGTCTATCTTTAGTTTCTTCCAAGCAGTTTTGCTAGCTTTCAATGGAGTTTTTAATTTCCTGGTATTCTCTTTGAATCTGTTTCATTTATTCTAGATTTTTTTATATTCTTCATCTAAGGTTTCCCTCTTTTTTCTGTGCTCCTCAATTCTTCCATCTGTGTCTTCTTGAGAGGTGCTTAGCATTTCTTTAATTACTCTTCTTATATCTTCCTTTACTTGTATTAGTATTTCTGTTTTGAGTTCTTCTATAATGTCACAAAGATATTTCTTGATGTCAGATGATGTTGCTTCTGATACTGCAGATGTGCTGCCCCCACTGTCTTCTATGTTTACCTTTTCTGGGCCAGTATTGTTTGGGTCTGAGGCTGGAGACTTCCTTGTGTTTCTTTCTTTTGTCATGTTTCTGGATTCTTTCAGACAAGTGTATAGTAGAGGTCCTAGGCACTTTCTGTATTGGTTATGATTACAGAGAAGCATGCTGGCTATGGATTGCTACCCTCCCCAGTATGCTGTTGACCACTGAGGTACAAGTAGGAGTGGTGCAGGCTGGCCCTTCCCTTCAGAGCTGGTTAACCACTGTGGGTCTTCATCGTGTTAGTGTGTGCCACACAGATGGAACTGGTTTGGGGTAACTTCAGGGGAAACTTCATCCTTGGCTATTGGATCTAGCACAGGGGCAGAAATCAGTCCAAGAAATTCTCACCAATCTGCTATGGTGCTAGGAGAAGTTAACTGAAGCCATTATAGATCTGGATTCTGGCTTGTCCTGCCCAACTCCAAAATGTTGCCCAGCCAATTACCCATTCCTATGGGAGGACTAAGTTCCACACAATCACAGTGGGCTGGTGCAGATCTCCACGCCAGCTCCATTCTCTGCTCCACCACTCCCTTCCGCAAGCACATCTTCCCGCCCGGGCTTGCCAATCCCCAGATTCACTGAGATCATGCATCCTTCAGATTCCAGTGGCACCTCGCATGCAGTAGGATTGGCTGCAATGAGAGTGTATCTGGCTACAGACTTCCATCCACACCTCTCCTTTCCTTTTTTTTCTTTTTCTTTTTCCTTCTTTCTTTTTCCCCACTTTAGTTTCTCCCTGGGCCATGAGGATCCATCTCCTTTCATCTGGTCCTCTCGATGATGTCAAATTCCAGCATCTGAGCTGTTTCTTCCAGAGAGGCTTTTTACTTTGTTACTTTATCGATCTGCCATCTTCCCAGCTTCTGGAACAATAATTTGTATTTTATATTTACACACTGATGAGTTATAGATGGAAATAACTAAACTGCTCTAAATAAAAAATTAGTATGACTTTCATGATCTAAATTTTTCTTGGACAAAAATATTCATTGAAAATATTAAAAAGCATCTGTGTGGAGCTTCTTGGAATCACACCTGATTAAGCATTTCTCTAGGAAGTATCCTGAGCAGTGGGAGTATTAAATCAGAGAGTATTCTTATTTTTAGCATTACTGGAAATGGTCTCCAAAATTACCATTCTGTTTTAAACTCCATCAATCCACATCATTGTCAGTGCTTGAGTTCATCTTTTTAAAATGCTTTTACAGTGCACCAGGTATAGTTATTACATATTTTCTTCACATTTTTCTGTTTCTAGTGAGATACAGTATCTTTTAACATTTTATTGGTTATTCCAGTTTCCTCTTCTGTCTTCTGTGACTAGTCTAAGTTTTTCCCATTTTTATTGAAGTTTTTCTATTCTTTCTTTTGATTCATAGTTTTTTATGTGTCTTAAATACTAACCTCCCCATGATTATATATACTAAAAATATGTTTAACAGATTATCTTTCCCACTTCCTTAAGATGTTTTGATATAGTGTGTATGGTAATGTAATTGAATTCATTGATTCTTTTGTAATCACAGCACATTATTTATAATAATAAAAATGAAGACATTCTGATAGTGCATCACCAGGAAAATGAAAAAATGAGTAAATAAATTAGAATATATTCAAACAATGGAATGCTATGCAATAATGCAGAAATTAAAGCTATACCTATTCAGCATAGATAACTCCCACAACAAAAACCCTGAGAAAAACAAGTCAAAAAAGATGAAAAGTATTACAGATATACATAATACTTTAGAAAAAAAACAAAATGATTTAACACAAATTATGAAGAAATATATAAGAAACAAAATTCCAAAGTCAGTTTTATCATACAGTCTTTGTATGTTTTTATATTTTTTATGCTGAAAGTATTAGTTTATTGAATTTGGCAGCAGCCATTGTGTCTATGTCTGTTTCTGATGAACTAGATCAGTTTTCTCCAACAGTCATTTAAAAGAAGCTTGCAGTTAGCATTGATCATCTATGGTGCATTTGTAAGAGAGTCTGTCTTCCAAGATTAAAGGTTGAGATAATTTCTAATGCTCAGCGAAAGAGGATCAATCATGCTACATCACACTTACAGGTGTAAAGTGATCATTGATATCACAAAACATCAAATTACAGCTAATCCCCAAACATGTTTATGGGTGGCCAAATGTATGCTTGGACACAGATGTCTTTTTTCAATTCTCCATTGAGACAGAAAAACCAAAAGTCTAAGTGAAGTACAAAGAGTTTAAAGAAAGAACAAAATAAAAGGATTGAAAAAAGGAAACAGAGAGGTGGATCTTTTGCAGATGGGAAGGAAAAAAAGGAACAAAGGGTGATGCAAGGGGGAAGGAAAGTGATATAGAAAGATTTAAGATGGATTACACATATCAACCACCCACAATGAAAGTAATAGTTATATGCACAAATATGAAATAGTTATATGGCACAAATATGAACTAAAATAATAACAATAATAAAGAAAAAGGATCTAGAGACAGAAGGCAGGAGGTGGATAAAGAGGGGACAGGAAATGAAAAGAATTGAGATATTCAGTACATGTATCCAGTCGCTAAGATAAAAGTAAGTATCACATATTGTGAGCATGTATTAATGAAATAAATAAAAATAAACACATTGTTTAGGTAACAAGGAGAGTTTAAATATTTTTTTCTAAAATTTTATTTGAGTAAAATAAACAAAATTACAGACACTAACTTCGGCAAGCTAGGACATACCACAGTACAGGATCTTTATGACTCCTAGTACAAGAGCACAAACAATATTGGAAATATTACCAGCATCTGTATTGTAAGTCAGTCAAGTGCTACTTACTCCTGGAACAAAATGGTTCCTATCCAACAAAACATGAGGTTTTTGAACCTAAGAGTTAATACTTTTGATGTATTTATTCTCATTTTGGAAGATGAAGTTCTTGATGTCTAGTCTTTGGTTAGGGGCATTTGCATGAGTGAAGAAAGCTTCTCTTACCAAAGATCAACAATTTCAATATTAAAGTCAATGTCAAAATAATGATATTAGTGAAAACAAAAAGAATACCTCACACTTTCTGATTCTTTTGAATGTTTTAAGCACACACACACATATAATTTTAGTATCCAGGACAAAGTTCAGACAAGTTTCCTCTATAACTTTTTTTATCCATGACCATTTTAACAACTGAACACTGGCATGTTTTCTGTCATGCTGGACCCCATGAAAAAAGTACTTCATGATATCAATGACAATGAATTCATCGATCCAAGACCACCATGTTTGCAGCTCTATCCATGTTCCCAAGACTCAGAAGCTACTTCAGGACTTCCTCCATGACTCAAGGTTGTGTTATACCATCACAATGATTTTACTGTTGCCTATCATTCAAATGTCCAGATAACCAATTTAGTTTTAGAAAAATCTGGCCAAATCTAGGATTTACTGCTCATGCACATTTTGCTAGTCTTTGGTATTATAATTACTGGTGACATCATTACGCCAGGTAGGAGCAAACTCATCTTTAAAAAAAAAAAAACCCAGTCTAGTGTAATCATTCAGACCTATGAAGCTGAGTGTATGGTAACCAAAAATATCAATATAATGGGAAAATTTGAGTTCACTGATGTTTCTCACATTAGGATAGATTTGATATAAATGCCTCCAACAACCTCAATTTGTGTACTGACTTTGAGAATGGAGAAAAAGGGAACAAGATTATAACAAAGACATTTGACCAAAGAAGATATTGAGCATATAATGTTAAATATAAGAAATAAAGAGACAGGTTGATTTTTGAGAATTCACTCAAACACTGTGAAATCAACATGAACATCAAAATAAAAAGATGAAAAAAATCAAGCAAGATAAATGATAGCAAACAGGAGTTTGTTGACTAGTGTGATCAAAATATCAACTAGTTAAAAAAGAAACACTTCTGAGAAGGAAAAATTTGTGGATGGGGGAGGCAGGGAAAGACAGAGAGAGAAAAGAAAGTAGGAGAGAGACAGATACAAAGACAAAGACAGAGATTCACCTATCATAGGCATTCCAGAATATAGACAGCTCACCCAGAGCCATGTCTGCAAGTATCCTCATGGTGAAGAGCTCCACATATGGTGCTTACAGATCCCATTTTGCCCTAGGCACTCCTAGTTGTCCTGAGTTGAACACTGTAGTTCACCTGTCACTTCTAAAAAGTCCCAGCTTGAAGGATAAATTACCTTGTCATTCTATTATCTTGACTCACTCTTGAAAATACCCATGAGAAGATGGCAAAGAGTATATTCCATATAACCACGAAATTTGTAGGACCTAAAATTTTAATGAAGAAATCCAACAGCAGTTTAAAAAACCATGTGCAAACTTGAGTATAAATGCATGAGTGGGCATTGAAAACAGTTGAATGTATTCTTACATTCAAAGTGAATACAATGCAGTTAATAGTTCTGAAAGTAAGTGGAAAATGAAATTCCTGTCCTGAAGAATAAAATGAGCTTTGAAAACAGGCAACATACAAAGTAGAAATATTTCATTACAAATGTATAATAAATAATATAAAAATAACTAAATGAAATACAGCATAATGCTAGCAGCACTTGTCCTTGAGGTGGAAGCTTAGAAGTGCTTGGGTTTTCTTCTTTACACCTCCGACAGTTCTCAGTTGTTTTATGAGAAGCTACACATTGCTTTTATAATCAGGAAATACTTTTTTAAATGTTCAGACATTCTCAAAACAAGCAAAACAAGTGCAAAACACAAGGCACAATCTAAAGTGATTCAGAAAGACTGAGAGAAAAAGGATAAGCAAAGATATACAAGAAAAATGCAAACAAAACTGAAGAGCTGGATATCTGGCAATACAGAATTCAAACTAAAAAGCATTAAATAGAACAACAGACAAATTTTAATATTGAAGTCCACAATGTACAAAAAGCCCTATAAGTGTCCAAATAACATAACAACCTTCAAAACTCAGAAGCTATGGGAGGAAAAATGCATAGGAACATGGTTAATATCACATTGTTTTCAAAGTAAACATTTCAGCCTAATAAAAATCATGTATAACTCACAAAGAAAACTTTCACCATTCTCATCAAATTAAAAATAATAAAAAATATTACCAATAAACCACACATTTATAATAAAAATTTTAAAAACCCCTCCAACTGGAAATTTAACAATAAATGTTACACAGTTCTTGTGTCAAAGTAGAAGTATAAACTAAAATTTAAGAATTTCTAAAATAAATTGGGATAAATACTAATTATCAGATTCAATTGGGTAAAGTAATGATCATAGGAAAATTGATGACATTAAATATAAATGAAATTAAATAATGAAAATCAATTTCTTTAAACATCCAAATCAAAAAAATTTTAAAAAGAATAGGAAAGTGAGAACTTCTAAAAAGCAGAGGAAATAAACTAAACTAACAATGTCAATAAAAATTATAAAAATCAGTGATTTGAAATTGTCAAAAAAGAGACACCACATTAAACTCTTCAAGAGAAAGTCTCCACACCTATAGACACAAAATAAGAAATGGCCATGAAGAAACAACAAGCAAACATGGAGAAATTAAAAAGTATGAGATCACCTGCATGTATGTCCAAAAATAAAGAAACACATAGAAACCTGTGGGGATTAACTGAGCCCACTGAGCCAAAGGTCGGCGAATTCCTTGGGATTAGAGCAGTCAGTCCAGCAGGTGTCTGGTCTTGGTGTTCCTCTTTGTGAACTACTGCACAGATAGTTCAGAGAGGTCAGGTTCCCATCTGGTCCCAGCTTTCCCGTGACTAGTTTTTTTCTTAATTTTCCCAGTCACTCCCTATCACGATTCCGCTGGCTTCACAGGTCACAAAAGAAACCTTAATTTATTTGTTTAAAAAGTAATTTTCTAGGAAAACGATGTACCAAAGTAATCACGTCCAAGATTTTTTATTGGCATATGTTTGGGATTCACAATCATTACATTCAGCGTGGGGGCTTGGTATATGTTCATATCCTGTCTCTATTGCTTTTACTCCCCTGGCTGTCTATCCTCTCCTCTTGCTTCTTCCCCAGATGCCCTTCCCATTTCCAGATTTTACCTTCCTGTTTAATATGGCTTTTTATTTTGCTCTTTAATGTATTTATATTTTGAGACTCTCATATTAAAGAAGTTGTGTGATATTTAACCTTTTGTAACTGGTATTTTACTTAGCATTATGGTCCATTTTCTTTCTAATGGCTGAGGTATCTTTATGGCTGATGCATACATATATTACACATATATGTATGCATACATGATGCATTTTCTTTATTCATTCACCTCTTAGTGGACATATAGGCCACTTTCATGATTTAACACTTTCTAACAAGTGATTTTGCCTTTTTTGTTTATACTTGCAATGACATCATTTTTCTCCTTCATTTGGTAAGTTTGGTTAAGGGTTTGTCCATTCTGTTTATCATTCTAAAAATCAACTCTTCATTGCTTCTTTATATTTTTGTCTTGATTTCATTACTGTCCACTCTGATCTTTACCTGCTTTGGGTTTGAATGGTTCCTGATTGTCACTGGAACTTGAAGTGCAACATTTGGTAATTTACTAGGATCACTCAGTTTTTCTAACATGAGGAATCAAAGCTATAAACTTCCCTCTTAGGATCATTTTCATTATGTTCCATATATTCTGGTATTGTTATATTGCCATTATCATTTCATTGTAAGGAATTTTTTATTTCTTCCTTGATTTCTTCTGTGACTCACTGATTGTTCGAGTATATTATTTTATCTCCATGTCTTTGCACACTTTCTGTGATTCTTTTGCTATTTCTACTTTCATTGTTTTATGATCTGATGATAAGCAGGATATTATTTTGGATCTTTTAGTATTTATCTAAGCATGTCTTATAGCCTAGTAGTATATGATCTATTTTGGATAAAGTTCCATGTGCTGCTGAGAAAAATGTTTATTCTTTAATTATTGAGTTGAGCAGCCCATAGATATCTAGTAAGTTCACTTGTTAGTGTGTTTCAACTCTAATATTTGTTTGTTGATTTTTGTGTCTACTTGATCTATTTGTAATAATGAAGTATTAAAGTAACCCACTATAATTGTGTTGATACTTCTCTAATCATTTATGTCCATTAGTATTTGTTGTATAAAATTTTGTATGTCAGTATTCAGTGCATATATATTTATAATTATTGCCTCTTCCTGTTGAATTATTCCCTTGATTAGTATTAACTGACCATCTTTGTCTCTTCTGAACGGTTTGGCTTGAGTTGCACTTTGTCTACAAATAGCATAGCTACTGATGCTTGGTTTTGGGCTTCTATTGCATAGAATATCATTTTCCATTCTTTGAATTTTAGCCTATGGGTTTCTTTATGGATTAGATGTGTCTCTTGTTTGCAACATACAGTTGAGTTTCTTAATCCAATATGCCAGTCTGTGTCTTTTGATAGGATACTTAAGGCCATTTACACGAAGAGCTATTGTTAAACAGGATTGAATGATTCCTGTCATTGTGTTATTTTTCTATTGCTGATCTCTTTACTTTTCCTTTTTGTTTAAATGCCAACCTCCTGTGATGTATGCAATCCTTTAGGCTCTTGTGTGTTAGCCTTATTCTGTCTAGGATTTCCTTGAGTACTTGTAGTGTTGTTGGTTTGGTGGTCTTGATTTTTTAAAGTGCTCTTTATCCAAGGAAAGTCCTTATTCCTCTATTATTTTAGAATGTAGCTTTATAGATACATTAATCTAGGTTGAACGTTATTTTCTCTTAAGGCTTGTGAAATCTCATGCTCTCTTGACCTTTTCGACTCATGCTGAGATATCTGCTGTGAATTTAGTGGGTTTGCCCTTTTAAGCTATTTGTTGCTTTTCTCTCTAGCAGCTTCCAAAATCCAGTTCTTGTGTTGGACTTCTAGGTTTGCAACTATGACAAGAGGTTCTTTTCTGATCAAGGCTATTTGAGGTTTTCAATTACCTGCATATTGAATTCTTTTATTTACTATGGAAACTTCTTGCTGTGATTTTAGTAAAAAGTTGTTTTAAATTAACTTGGTCAAAATTAATTTTGTAAACAGATTTTTTAAATTAATTAGTATATTTCACAAATACAAAATGATAACATTCATTATAGGGAGTTTATATCTGCACAACATATATTCTTAATCCTTTTTTCCCCATTCCCCTCCCCTCCTGTCAACTGATCTTCCTCTCCCTATTTACAAAAGCTTTGTTTTCATTTTTTTCTTCTATTCTGTCTTTTCCCTTCATTACTTCCCTGTATCCTATATCCCCCACCCATTTAAATACTTGCTTCCTATTTCACAATCTCTATTATATATTTACACTTATTTACACTTTTGGTTTCTCACATCAGAGAAACAACACATTTAAACATGTATGTCTGATGTATTACACTTAAGAGTATGGTCTCAAGAAATTATCTAGACATTTAACTAGAAATATCTCTCATTGTTTCTTTTTATGGTAGAGTCGTATCCCATTATAAAAAAAAATCTTCTTTATCCATTCATTGGTTGATGGGTATTTGGGCTGTTTCCAAAATTTAACTATTACAAACTGTATTGCTATACACATGGGTATATATATATATATATATATATATATATATATACATATATATAATCACTGAAGTATGATGCTTTTAATTCTTATGGGAAGAAGGGGAGTAGCTGGATTATATGGAACATCTACTTTTAGTTTTTTGATGAATCACCACAATTGTTTTACACAGTGGTTTTACCAGTGTATATTCCCACCAATAATGGAGAAAGGTTCATTTTTCCTAGCAGCCCTGCCAGCATTTGTTATTAGTTGACTTCTTAATAATAGTTATTCTTTCTGGAGTTAGATAAAATCTCAGTGTTTTTTTTTTATCTGAATTTCTTAAAAGGCAAGTGATGTTCAGAGTTTTACCATATATTTATTTGCCATTTCTATTTTTTCATCTGAGAAGTGTCTATCTATTTCAGATATTCATTTTGGGATTAAGTCTTTTTTTTACATTTTTAAAATTTTATTTAAAGAGAAGGAAAAAAAAGAAAAACAGAAAAAAGGTTAGCAATAATACAGAATTGAAAAAGAAAGAAAAAAAGGAAAATGAGAAAAAGCCCCACTAAGAAATCAGTAGTTTATAAATTACATAATGTCATCTTGGATGTAGTTGCTCAAGTTTCAAAGTTAAAGGATACATAGTAGACATTCAAACAGTCAGATTACAAACAGTTCTGCTCAAACATCCAACAAAAATTCATCATTATGGTCATCTATTTTACACACTCAAACATACATTCAGCTATACCCCTTAGAGCACTTTCTTTTCCACTCTTTTTTAAAATAGCAATTACACATTTTGGTTTTATTACACTTGTAGTTCTTATTTACTTTTTACACTAGAGACATAATATGATATTTATAAATATGACTCTTATTTATTTCACTAATGAGGATAGTCTCAAGTTGTCTCCATTTGCCTATGAAGGCCTCAAGATCATTCTTTTTTATAGCTGAGTAATATTCCATTGTATAAAAATGCCACATCTTTTTCATCCACTCTACAGTTGATGAGCATCTTGGTTGTCTCCAGGATTTAGCTAGCACAAATTGTGCCGCTATGAACATGGGTGCACATATATCACTGTGATACAAACTTGTCAGTTCTTCTGGGAAAATACCCAGTAGGGGAATAGAAGGATTGAATGGGGCTTCCAATCCTAGTCTTCTGAGAATCCTCCATGTGGATTTCCATAGTTGTTGCACCAGTCTACATTCCCACCAACAGTGGAGCAGTGTTCCTTTTTCCCCCACAGCCTCGCCAACAATTGTTATCAGTTGATTTCTTGATGGCAGCTATTCTTTGCAGAGTAAGGTGG
Organism: Hydrochoerus hydrochaeris; assembly: GCA_004027455.1. Lineage (NCBI taxonomy): Eukaryota > Metazoa > Chordata > Mammalia > Rodentia > Hydrochaeridae > Hydrochoerus > Hydrochoerus hydrochaeris. The sequence goes on from PVLA01008655.1 coordinate 33,230, forward strand.
AATCTCAATGCTGTTTTAATTTGCATTTCTCAAATGACCAGTGATGGTGAACATTTCTTCATGTATTTATTTGTCATTTGTATATCTTTCTGTGAGAACTGTGTGTTGACTCAGATGCCCATTTTTGGAGAGGGTCTTTGAATTTGGAGGGTTTTTCAATTCTTTATATGTTCTGGACACAAGTCCTTTGTCTGAGGGGTTGCTGCCTAAAATTCTTTCCCACTCTTTGGGTTTTCTTTTCACTCTGCTGGTGATTTCCTTGGAAGTGCAGAAACTTTTCAATAATATGAGATCCCATTTGTTGATTCTTTGAAGTGTTTCCCATGCGGTTTGAGTTATGTTCATGAATTCTCTGCCTACCCCTATGTCTCCAAGACTTGCACCTACATTGTCTTCCAGTACATTTAGTGTTTCTGTTTTAATATTAAGGTCTTTGATCCATTTAGACTTCAGTTTCGTGTGTGGTGATAGGCTTGGATCTAGTTTCAGTCTTCGGCATGTAGAGAGCCAATTTTAACAACACCATTTATTAAAGAGGCTGTCCTTCCAGTGGGCATATTTAGTCCCTTTGTCAAATATCAGGTGGCTGAGTGTCTTTGTAGTTGTGCTTACATCTTCTAATCTGTTCCATTGATCTTCAGGTCTATCTCTTTGCCAATACCAAGCTGATTTTATCACTGTAGCTTTATAGTACTGTTTCAAGTCAGGAATTGAGATGCCTCCTACCTTGCTTTTGTTGCCTAGAATTGCCTTTGCTATTATAGGTTTCTTCTGTTTCCAAATGACTTTTATTAGTGTTTTATCTAGATCTGTGAAGTATGTCAATGGTATTTGATTGGGAGTGCATTAAATCTGTATGACAGTTTTGAGAGTATGGCCATTTTCACAATGTTAGTTCTTCCTAACCAAGAGCAAGGAATATCCTTCCATTTTTTAACATCTTCTTCAATCTCCTTTTTCAGCATAGTATAATTTTCAGCACATAGGTCTTTTACATTTTTAGTTAGGTTCATTCCTAAGTATTTCATTTTTTTACATGTTATTGTAAAGGGCGATATTTCCATAATTTCACTCTCAGTGAGTTTTTTGTTTGTTTTAACAGGAATGCTATTGAATTTTGAGCATTGACATTGTATCCAGCTACACTTCTAAACTTTTTACTACCTCTAGTAGTCTTTTAATGGAGATTTTTGGGTCTTCTATATAGAGTATTGTGTCATCTGCAAATAGTGATAATTTAACTTCTTCCTTTCCTATCTTTATTCCTTTCATTTCTCTCTCTTGTCTGATTGCCCTGGCTAGTTTTTCCAGAACTATATTGAAAAGGAGTGGTGATAGTGGACATCTTTGTCTTGTTCCTGATTTTAAAGTGAAAGCTTTCAGGTTTTGTCCATTTAGTATGATGTTGGCTGTTGGTTTGTCATAGATGGCCTTTATAAGGTTGAGGTAGATGCCATGTATTCCGAGTTTCTGAAGGGTTTTTATCAACATCATGCATTGGACTTTGTCAAAAGCTTTTTCTGCATCTATTGAGATGACCATGTGGTATTTGATTTTGGCTCTGTTGATGTGGTGTATTACATTTATTGATTTGTGTATGTTAAACCATCCCTGCATTCCTAGAATGAACCCCACTTGGTCATGATGTATAATCTTGTTGATGATTTGCTGCATTCTATTTGCCAGTATTTTGTTGAGAATCTTTGCATCAATGTTCATTAGTGAGATTGCCCTATAGTTCTCTTTTTTGGTTGGATCTTTCTCTGATTTGGGTATCAGAGTAATACTTCCCTTCAGGAATGATTTAAGGATGATTGCTTTCTTCTCAATTTCATTGAAGAGTTTAATGAGTATTGGCATCAAATCTTCTCTAAATTTCTTGTGGAATTCAGCTGTGAACCCATCTGGACCTGGGCTTTTCTTTGCTGGTAAGTTTTTAATTACATTTTCAAATTCAATAGCTGATATTGGGTTGTTCAAAATTGCTATATCTTCTTGATTGAGCTTTGGTAGTTCATATGTTTCTAGAAATCTGTCCATTTCCTCTGTGTTTTCCATTCTATATGAGTAGTGATTTTCAAAGTAGGTATTCATGGTCTTTTGAATTTCCATGGGATCTTTGTAATTTCTCCCTTTTCAGTTCTTATTGCATGAATTTGGGTTTTTTTTTTCTTTCTCTTGATAAGGTTAGTTAGGGGTTTGTCAATTTCATTTATTCTCTCAAAAAACCAGCTTTTTGATTCATTAATTCTTTGTATTTTTTTTTAGTTTCAATTGCATTGATTTCTGCTCTAATATTTACAATTTCCTCTCTTCTATGAGCTTTGGATTTAGCTTGCTTTTCTTTTTCTAGAAGCTTGAGATGGAGCATTAGGTTGTTTATTTGTGCTCATTCTGTTCTCTTGATATGAAAATTGATTGCTATATATTTCTCTCTTAAGACCGCTTTCATTACATCCCACAGATTACAGTCTGTTGTATCTATATTTTCATTGAATTGTAGGTATTGTTTTATTTCTTCTTTAATTTCATCCATAGCCCACTGGTTGTTCATAAGGCTATTATTTAATTTCCATGTATTTATGCAGGTTTTACAATTTCTTTTACCATTGATTTCCAATTTCAGTGTTGTATGGTCAGATATCATGAATGGGATTATTTCAATAACTTTGCATTTACTTAAGAATGTTTTATGGGGAGATTGAAAGATGGCCAACTGAGTGGTGGCACAATAAGAGAGCCTGTCTGAGGAAAAAATAAAAATAAAAACAACTCAGATGCTGGAATCTGGCAACATGGAAAAAGCCAGACAAAAGGAGAGGAATTCTCATGACCCAGGAAGAAATTGAGGAAAAAGAAAAAGAAAAAAAAGAGAAAGAAGAGAAGCATGGACAGAAGGCTAGAGCTGGGCAAGCCCCTATCACTGTACTGGCATGTCTTAAAGTCAGGTGACTCACAATCGAGCTGAGATGGTGGCCCTGCCAAGAGTGGGGGTTGGTGAGCTCCCAACCCTTGGCTGGAGGAGGCACTGAGACAGAAATTGGAAACAGCTGGTTGAGCTGCACAAACTTTGGTGAGTGATGGGAACTGTATTCTCCAAACTGGGAGGACTGGCTCGGCAACATTTTGGAGTTAGGCAGGGCCAGCTTGAATCAAATCTTGAGGCAGTGTCCAACAATGACTCCTAGTCCAAAGCAGATTGGTGGGATCTGCTCAGGCAGGGCCAGGCCCCTGGTTGAAACCAAATAGCCAGGGACAAGGCTTTTCTGGGCCAATAGTATCCCCAGGGAACACACAAACTGGTTGAAGCATAGATTGGTTGACTGGCGTAGGAGGAGGAGCCAGCTCTCAGGCTGCAACTCACAGATATGCAGTGGACTGGGGGGTGGTACTTGACTAGTAAGTGTGCTGCAGAAAAACTGTAAACAATAGGAAAGGCCCAGAGACCTCCACCACCCACCTGTCTGAAGGGGGCCAAAAACATGACAAGACAGAGAAAGAGCAAAAGGTCCCCAGCTGAGGAAGCAGGGAAAGTGAGTCCAACAGAGGTAAATGCAGAGGAGGTTGAGAGCAACAAACCTGTAATGTCAGAGACAGCCTCATTGGAAATAACTGTGACCTCATCGTTGAGTGTAAATCTGAAATTCTAACTCAGGTGAAGCAAGATCTAAGAAGATTAATAAAAGAAGTCCTGAGTAATCCTCAAGTAGACAAAAATGAAAGAATAGAGGAACCCAAAGAAAGGAGAGAAGCCTTTGATGAAGAATATAAACAAAATCTAGACTATATGAAACAGATCCAAAGGGAATATTAGGAAATTAAAAACTCCATCGAAAGCTGGCAAAACCTTTTAACAGAAACTAAAGACAAACTTTCAAAACTTGAAGATAAATTTGCAAAGTATGATCATGAAAGGAAGGAAATAGGAAGCATTATGAAAGATATAGCTGCATGTATGTTTAGATGTGTGGGATTGATGACCATAGTTCTAGTTTTTTGTTGGATTCTTCAACAGATCTGTTTGGACTCTCACTGCTTTAGTGTCTACTTTGTGTGCTTTAATTCTGTAACTTGAATAACTGTTTCTAAAAGAACAATATGTAATGTATCAACTAGTGATTTCTTACTATTTATCTTCTTTTCTTGAAATTCTGTAATTCTTGTATTTCTACCTTTTTCCTGTTTTTTTTCTCTTTAAATAAAAAAATATGAGAAAAAAATAACAAGGAACCAGGAAGCAGTGATACAAAGGCTAGAAGATGACAAGAGGATTTATAACCTAAGAATAAAATATGTGAATGAAGATGCAGAAACAAATACAAATGAAATAAAAAGTCTATTCACAGAAATAATTAAGGAAAACTTCCCAAACATAGGTAATGGAAGTGAAGTTCAGGTAAATGGGGCATATAGAACTCCAGCCAGCTACAACCAAAACAGATCTACACCCAGACATATAATAACCAGGATCCCAGAAATTCATCACAAGAACAGAATATTAAAAGTGGTCAGAGAAAAGAAACAGATTACCTATAAAGGAAAACTCATCAAAATCACAGCAGACTTCTCAATGAAAACCATCAAATCAAGAAGAGCTTGGAGTGAAATATTCCAAGCCCTGAAAGAAAATAACTTCCAACCCAGAATCATGTACCCTGCAAAACTGTCTCTCAAAATTAATGGAGAGATAGATATTTCCATGACAAAGAGAAACTGGGGGAGTTGTGGCCACCAATCCAACCCTGCAAAGAATACTAAAGGACATTCTAGAGAGAGAGAAGAAAATCACCAGGGTTCCAGGAATAATGGCAGAAAGGCCTCAAAGCAAGGGGCAGACAGTGGAATGAAGGAGAAAAGTAAACAAATAACAACAGAAAAATAGCATGGCAGAGATAAGACAGAGAAGATTGGCTATATCACTCTTCTATCTTGACTGATTTTATTTGAATCTGGTATGCCTGAGAGTGTCAAGTCTGAAAGTAAGGGCAACTACTCTGAAGATGACAGGATTCAATAGGATACCCATTCTGGTTTGATTGTTAACTGCCTTTGAAATCCTATAATGTCTCCAATGTTTAGATTTTATTAATAGTGTAAAGCAATTTTAAGTTTATATTATATTTGACAATATAGATAATTTTATTGAAAATAACAAGAGACATCATAGTGACTATCATAGATCACCTAGTGTTGTGTTTTTGTATGCTCTTTTCATTTAGTGTTTCTCTAGGAATTTGTATTGCTGACTTGTTTTGATTTGTTTCTCCCTCTAATACAGAAAGGCTGTGTATATGTGTAGATACTTATATGTGTGTAGAACTTCTAAATAGTTTACGAGAATGGATTATAGTTATTGTAAAGAAAGAAAAAGGAAAAGAGAATAAAGGATATAACTGCATGTATGTTTCAGTGTGTAGAATTAATAACCATGTTGCTAAAGTTTTAGTTGGATGGATGAGCAAAACTGACTGCAGTCTCACTGTTTGGATGTCTACTTTGTGGACTTGACTTTTGTAGCTTGAACAACTGCATCTAAGAGGAAAGTATGTAATTATCAACTAGTGATTTTTTGCTGGTTACTATTTTTGTTTTTTGTTTTGTTTTGTTTTTGAGATTTTGTATTGTTTCTACCCTCTTTCTGTTTCAAAACTTTTTCTTTAAATAAATTTTTTTTAAAAAAAGCAAGAGGAGGAAAAGAAAGTGCTCTAAAAGAGATAACTGTATGTATACTTAAGTGTGTAGAATTGATAACCATGTTACTAAGTTTTTGTTGGATCGGTGAACAGAACTGTTTGCAGCCTCAATGTTTGAATGTCCACTTTGTATGCTTTAATTTTGTAACTTGAACAACTATATCCAAGAAGATAATATGTAATGTATCAAATAGTGATTTCTTAGTGTTTATTTTTTTTTTGAAATTCTGTATTGTTTCTACCCTTTTTTCTGTTTTGCTTCCCCTCTCTTTAAATAAAATAAAATAAAATTTTTAAAAAAGAATGTTTTATGGGATAATATATGGTCTGTTTTGGAGAATGTCTCATGTGCAGCTGAGAAGAATGTGTATTCTGATATGGTTGGGTGGAACACTCTATAAACATCTACTAAGTCCAATTACTCACAGGTATGATTTAGTTCTGTTATTTCTTTGCTGACTTTTTTCTAGTTGATCTATCTCTTTGTGACAATGGGCTGTTAAGATCTCCTGTTATAATTGTGTTCTTGTGTATTTCATTTTTCATGTCCATTAGTATCTGTCTTATATAGTTGGGTGCTCCTGTATTAGGTGCATATATATTTATAATTGTTAGTTCTTCCTCTTGAATTTTTCCATTAACAAGTATGTAGTGACCTTCTCTATCTCTTTTAATCATTTTAGCTTTGAAGTTCACATTGTCTGCAAATAGAATAGCTACCCCTGCTTTTTTCTGGGTTCCTGTTGCATGGAATACTATTTTCCATCCTTTGACTTTTAACCTATGAATTTCCTTTTGGGTCAGATGTGTTTTTTGTATACAGCATATTGTGCAATCCTGTTTCTTGACCCATTCTGTCAATCTATTTCTTTTTATAGGTGAATTGAGGCCATTTATATTTATGGATAGCACTGATATGTACTGGCTTGACTTTGCCATGTTCCACTTGTTTATTTCTGCTTTTCCCCTTATTTAATTGCTTATCCTACCTGGTGGTTTCTTTCTGTTGTTGTTTTGGGGATTGTTGTCATTTTATCTCTGTCTAGTATGTCTTTCAACACTCTTTCTAAGGTTGGTTTGGTGGACATGAATTTCTTCAGTTGTTCTTTGTCATGGAAGTATCTTGTTTCTCCATTAAATTTGAATGAAAGTTTGCTGGGTACATCAGTCTGGGTTGAAGGTTGTTTTCTTTCAGGGCTTGAAATACCTCACTCCAAGCTCTTCTTGACTTGAGGGTTTGTGCTGAAAATTCTGCCATGATTCTAATGGGCTTTGCTTGGTAGGTGAGTTGTGTCTTTTCTCTGACAGCTTTTAGTATTCTGTTTTTATGCTGCGTGTCTGAGATCTTAATTATTATGTGTCTGGGTGTGGATTTATGTTGATTGTGACTGTTTGGTATTCTATATGCCTCACTTATCTGCATATCAGATTCTTTCCCCATGTTTGGGAAATTTTATGCTATTATTTCTGTAAATACTTTACGTATGTCATTTGCCTGGACTCCTGTATCTTCACTAATGCCCATTATTCTTATATTGTTGCTCTTAGGCATCATCATGAAGCTTCTGGATTATCATTTCATGCTGCTTTGTTATTTGTAAAAGTTCTATCCTTTCCTGAGCACTAACTGTGATCCTGTCCTCAAGGTCCAAAATCCTATCCTCAGCTTCCTTTAGGCAGTTTTGTACGCTTTCAATAGAATTTTTTGTTTCTTGGATGTCTCTTTGAGTTTGTTTCATGAATTCTGCTTGTTTTCTATATTGTTCATTCAAAGTTTCAATCAGTTTCCCATGCTCATGTACTTTTTTCTCTAGTTCTTCTTTAGCTGCATTCAACAACTCCTTTACTAAAGTTGTTATTTCTATTTTTACTTGGGAGAGTACTTCTAATTTCATTTCCTCTATAGCCTGATGCAGTTGTTTTTTTATTTCACTTGCTATCTTTTCAGAGATTCCCGGTGCGTTACTTTTGTGGTCCTCTATTTCAATGTCTCCTATACTTGCTTCTGGTGAACTATATGTTTCAGACTGCATTTTGCTTTTCCACTTTGTCATTTTCACTCTGTCTGATGTTTTCTATGTGTAGGAGGGGATCACACACACTCTTTTCTGACTCACCAAAGTCTTATAGTAAGTTGGCCCTATTTACCCAGTGTACACTACTGGCCCTATTTACCCAGTGTACACCTCTATTTTAGGGCCATACTCACCACACTCATACAGTTAACCCACTGTAGTCCAAGGTATGCCACCTGGGAGCAAAGTTCCAAAGTTTTTCACACTAACTGGAGCCTGCTGAAGTCTTCTGATGTTCCAAATGGGAGGGCAGGCCCAGCAGAAGCAGTCCAGGGCAGTTTTCAGTCTTGTGTGGGCTTTCTCAATGTTCCTGGTGGCAGGACAGGCCCTCAGGGGAGGTTCCAGGCAGCATACCCCTGATGTAGGTTTCTGCTAAGTTCCAGGTGGCAGGGCGGGCCCTCAGGGGAGGTTCCAGGCAGCCTACATCTGATGCAGGCTTCCACTATGTTCCTGGTGGCAAGGTAGGCCCATGGGGGAGGTTCCAAGCCGCTTACCCCTGATGTAAGCTTCCACTTGGGATTAAGTCTTTAAATTTGGAGAATCTGGTTTTTTTATGTTAAAGGGAATAAAACAAAACCATAAAATGGAATAAAACAGTGAGAACAATATTGCATTTCAAAAACAAGACAGAAAAATCACCCATAACTGCTATATTGCATATTGTTATCCTCTAAGTAAATGTGCAGACTACCAGTTTTAGGTCTGCAAAAATCAATCAAACAACACAAGCATTAAGTTGTTTTTTAATTTCAGTTGTTATCACCTCATTCTGTGTTCCTCTAGTTTACAGGGGTTTGCTGTGGACATCAGCTTTTTTCTTGTCTCCCAGCCTGCACACCAGCTGGTTCATGGAAGGGAGTAGGTTGGCTTCTTGTTTCTCCTTCTTGCTCACAATTGCCTGGGTTTTTTTTTATCTCTTTATATATTCTAGATATTAGCTCTTTGTTGAGAAATAGCTGGCAAAAGTTATTTTCCACTCTATGGGTTGTCTCTTCACTGATCATGGCTTCTTCTGCTGTGCAAGTTTTTTTAATAAGATGAGATCCCAATTGGTTCTTTGTAATGTTTCCCATGTGAATGGGGTTGTGTTCATAAAGTTTTTCCCTACATCTACATCAAGAGTTCTATCTATTCTCTTTTCCACTAGATTTAATGTGTCTCTTTTCTTATTTAGATATTTGATCCATTTTAATTTTAGTTTAGTATATGGTGAGACATATAGGTCTGAGTTTAATCTCTGGCATGTGGAAAACCAGTTTTTCCACCACCACTTATTAAAGAGTCTTTCTTCTAGTAAAGTGTTTGGCTCCTTTGTCAAAAATTGGGTGACTGAATGTGTTTGGAGTTGATGCTGCATCTTCTAATCAATTATGTTGATCTTTGGGTCTGTTTTCTTGATAGTGAATGGCTATTTTTATTATGTTATCTTTGTAATATAACTTCAAGTCAAGGATTTAGATATTCTATACCTTGTCATTGTTGCCCAGAATTTCTTTTGCTATTCTAGGTCTCTTCTGGTTTCAAATCAATTTTAGCATTGTTTCTTCCAATTCTGTTAGGTATGCTAACAGTATTTTGATTGGGATTAGATTAAATTGGTAAAACAATTTTGGAAGTATAGCCAATTTCACTATATTGGATTTTCCTATCCAAAACAAGGGTTATCTTTCCATTTTCTGGTATCCACTTCCATCTCCTTTTTCAGAGTACTTCAACTTTTGATGTAAATATCTTTTATTTCTTTCACTTGACTTATTCCTAGGTATTTCATTTTTGTGATGCTAATATGAAAGGAGTAGTTTTCCTAATTTCTCTCTGTGAGTTTTTGTGAATAAGAATGCTATTGATTTCCAAGTGCTGACTTTGTATCCAGCTATGCTACTGAATTTGGTTATTAAATCTAGAGGTCTTTTGATAGAGTTTTAGGGGTCTTCTAGGTGGAGTATCATGCCATTTACAAATAATAAATTCTTTCTTCCCTATCATTATTTCTTTATCTTATATGATTATTCTCACTAATATTTTCAGAAATATGTTAAATAAGAGTGGTGATAATATATCCTTAGGATAAATACTACTTGGTCTTAGTGTAAAATCTTCTTGATGATTTTCTGCATTGTTTTCTAGTATATTATTAAGGACTTTTAATCTATGTTTATTAAGGAATTTGATCTATAGTTCTCTTTTTTGGTTTGATCCTTTTCTAGTTTGGTTATCAGGTTAATGCTTGCTCCCAGGAATGAGTTTGGAAGTTGAGTTTCCCTTTCAGTTTCATTAAATAATTTGAGTAGTGGCATTAGATCTTCTCTCAATTTCTGCTAGAATTCAGCAGTGAATCTGTAAGCAGCTAGGATTTTCTTTTTAGTAGGTTTTTAACTGCATCTTTATTATATTGATTGAAGCTGGGTTATTTAGAAATTTTATATCTTCTTAATTCAGCTTTTGTAATTCACATGTATCTAGGTATCTGTCCATTTCTTCTGTTTTCTGTCTAATTTCAGAATAGGTTCTTATGATAGGTATTGATGATCTGGATTTCTGCAGTACCCATTGTAATTTCACCATTTTAATTATTATTTGCATGGATTTAAGTCTTTTTTCCCTTTTTTGATGAGGTTGGCTAAGGGTTTGTCAATTTTATTTCAATCTTTCTAAGAACACATTCTTTGATTCCTTTATTCTTAGCCTCAATTGCATTAATTTCTGCTCTGATCTTTGTAATTTCCTCCCTTGTTTGAACCTTGGGCTTGACTTTGTCTTCTGTTTCTATAAATTTGAGGTTCAGCATTAGACTTTGTATTTGAGCTTGCTTTATTTATCTGATATGGGAATGCATCACTATAAATTCCCCTCCTAGAATTGCTTTCATTGCATCCAATAAGTTCCAGTATGTTGTATTGACATTATCATTTAATTGTAAAAACTATCTAATTTCTTCAATTTCATCTGTAACCCATTGGTTGTTCAGGACAGTGTTTGTAAACAGATTTTTTTTTAAAGCTTTGGACTGTTTTCTGATATTCTTGAACTCTTATTATTCTTAGGTTAATTTTGGGTTATCTGGCAGTTGATTCAGTTTCCATAGTCTTTTGTTGTTTCTAATGTGTCTGAGTATATGATCTCCTGCATCAATTCTGTTTTTTAATTCTGACATTTTCCTCACAGTGGTCATTTCTGCTGCCTGTAATTTCAATAGGAATTTTTATATCCTGGATTTCTGTTTGATTTGCTATTTAATATCACTTTATGCACTCTAATGCCTTACAAAAATGGTGATGCATGATTGTATCATATTGGTTATTTCATCCCGGCTTTTCATTTGTGTCATTTTTAAGCTTGTTGATCATTTTATAAATTAAATCCTTTATCTGTTTAGTTTCATCATCTTTGAGCTTCCTGAACATACTACTGATCTTTTTTTTAAAGAATAAGACAGGACAATAAATGAAACAAAACAAAACAGTGATAGGACAGTAGGAACTTCACAACCATCACCACATTGTACATTGTTATCCTCCAAATAGTTGCTCAGACTACCGGCCCAAAGCTTGCAAAATTGATCAAACAACACACATGTCAGGTTGCTTCCCTACTTCAGTTATTTTCATCTCAGTCTTTGTTGTGTTCAGTTGCTTATAGGGGGTAGGAGAAAACAGGGGGATGGGAGCAGTTTCCTTGCTAGTTCTCCCTGGCCAGCAGGGTTGCCACTGCTACCTGGGGGGGCTGCATGGCTTACTTGCTGCTTCTTCTCAGTCAACAGTGCCTCTTCTGGCACCCAGGGGGGTTGCACAGCTTCCTTGATGTTTTTCCCTGGCTGACAGGGCCTCTACTGGCATCCAGGGCCTTTGCCAGCACATGATGGGAGAAGTTGCACTGCCTCCTTGTTGCTACTCTCCAACCAGCAGTTCCTCCACCAGCAGATGGGGGGCTGCTGCATGACTTTCTTGTTGCTTCTCCCCAGCTGACAGGGCATTTACCAGCACACAGGAAGGCTGCACAACTTCCTTGCCACTTCTATCCAGTTGGCAGCATCTCCACCAACACATGGGTTTGGAGGTTGCATGGATTCTTGCTGGTTTTCCTCAACCAATAGAACCAATGCTCATGGTTTTCTTATTTTGCTGGATTCCTGAATTATCTCTTTCCGTGGGCTTTAAGATTCAGTTCAGATCCTTCCTGGGTTCTTGGGACCCACCTCCCTCTTCCTTCTCTTCCTTCTGTTGCTTTATTCCAGGGCTAGATACTGAATCTTGGACAGGTTCTTCCTATGCTGCTCATCCCTCCACCATCTTCCTGGAAGCCACTTTGATTATGGCAGCACACTCGAGGAAGTCTGGAAGGGAAGCCAGGAGAGTTTTTAATTGAAAGCTAAGTGCTCCTTTGTCTCCTAGGCTTCCTTAACTGAAGAAAGACATAGTTTAGTGGGACATGGACTGTGACACAGTGAGAAGAGGTGGTGTGCATTGGAAAAGCAGAGGGGCCATGTGTCTGTGTGTCTGCATGTATGTGTGTGTGAACAGTTACAGGGAAGTCTTTTCAAGCATTAAGGCTGTCAAAACTTCTGCAGAACTGGTGAACCTGGTGGGTTTTGCTGCTCCAATGTAAATGACTGTTTTGTTTCTGTTGAAAAAAATCTCAAGTGCTATGTATGGCTGTGAAACCTCTGCTCAGTTTTCAGGTGATGAGTTGGGTCACACATGAAGCTGACCACAGCAGTGTGTTTCCTGGGATACAAAGCTGTTTTCTCATCTTCCATTTTTCCCCTCTTAGATAATGAATCCCAGTTCTTAAGTTTAGTCCTTTTCTTTTATGTGTTAGGTCTTTGAATTGTGGAAAGGTTCTCCTTGAAGTTTGACTTTCTGCTTTTTTTGTTGTTCCTTTTTTTATCACTTCACAGAGAATACACACCAACCTTCAAAGAATTGATAATACTATTCTGTTTTCATGTTTTAAAGCATAAAGAAAAAAGGAAACTGTAAGGATTTGATGTTAACATACTGACACCAAAATCTAATAAATAATGCACATGTTGCTCTCTGTCTCTGTCTCTGCCTCCCTCTCTCTTTCTATTTCTCTCTGTCTCTCTCCTTCTCTGTCTCTCTCTCTCTCTGTCTCTGTCTCTCTCTCTCTCTCTCTCTCTCATACACACACGGGGGGAATCATGGACCACTCACACTGATAATGATAGTAACACCAATGTCCTTTTTTTAAACTTTTTATATTATTGGTACATTTTAGATATATATAATAATCATCATAGGAAGTTTGTACCTATACAGAGTATATTTTGCTTCTCCTTTTTTCCCATTCCCCTTCCCTCTCTTTAAAGTTTCTTCCCTTCTTTATTTACAAAAATTATATGTCCATTTTTCATTCTATTTTTTTCTTGTCCCTTTTTCCCTTTCTCCCTCCCCTCTCTCTTGTTCCCCTTCTCATTTGAACATTTTCTACCTATTTTCTGAATATCCATAACATTTTTTTGTCTTTTTTTACACTTCTGGTGTCTTACACCAGAGAAACAATGAAATATTTGAACATGTATATCCCATTTATTTCACTTAAGAGTATGGTCTCAAGATCCATCCATTAGCAAACAAAAATCATACAACAACCTTCTAAAACTATATCATGATAGCATGGAAGTTTTTTCATGAAGTTAAAAAAAACTAATACTGGAAAATACATTAATATAAAATTTATTATATTAAGAGATCAAGCAAGAATGTGATCTTCTTAACAGATAATAAAATTTATGTTGCAAGAACTTAAAAATCTTTCATAATAAAATCTAACTATAAAGTGGCACAGGCCATCAGGGGTCCAGCCCAGGCTGGGATAATCAGCAACCAGCCCTGCACCAGTGCATCAAGTGGCTACCATTGGATGCCCATAGCCAGCACCAGCCAAGAGAACCAAAGAGTCACACTTTGAAAAAATTGTAGCAAATGCAGGAAGTGCCTTGTACCACATTACCCATTCGTCTGGAAGAACCCAGAAATATATCAAGATGAAGAAGCAAAAGGCAGTCTTTGGCCTCCAGCCCATGCAGAGCAAGTCCAGGAGATGTAAACACAGAAGAGACTGGGAGTTGCACACCTGAAGTTTCTGAAGTGGTGGCAACTGAAGTAAAGAAACAACTATATGAGGTGGTAAAAGAAATTAGAGCAGAAATACTATCTCAGGTAAAAGAAATGAAAACCATAATAAAAGAATTGCTGAGCACCTCTAAAGAAAGCATAGATTAAAAAAGGAAAGCAAGATATAAGAAGATTAATAAAAGAAACACTGGGTACTCCTCAAGAAGACACAAATGGAAGAATGGAGGAACTTATAAAAGGAGAGAAGCCTTTGATGAAGAATATAAACAAAATCTAGAATACATAAAACAGATCCAAAAAGAATATCAGGAAATTAAAAACTCCATTGAAAGCTGGCAAAACTTCTTCACAGAAACTAAAGACAGACTTTTAAAACTTGAAGATAGGATGGCAATGTATGATGGTGAAAGGAAGGATCTCTTAAAAATAACAAGGAAT
>PVLA01008655.1:47633-85854 GCA_004027455.1 Hydrochoerus hydrochaeris
CTAGAAGATGACAAGAGGATTTATAACCTAAGAATAAAATATGTGAATGAAGATGCAGCAACAAATACAAATGAAATAAAAAGTCTATTCACAGAAATAATTAAGGAAAACTTCCCAAACATAGGTAATGGAAGTGAAGTTCAGATAAATGAGGCATATAGAACTCCAGCCAGCTACAACCCAAACAGATCTACACCCAAACATATAATAATCAGGATCCCAGAAATCCATCACAAGAGCAGAATATTAAAAGTGGTCAGAGAAAAGAAACAGATTACCTATAAAGGAAAATTCATCAAAATCACAGCAGACTTCTCAATGCAAACCATCAAATCAAGAAGAGCTTGGAGCAAAATATTCCAAGCCCTGAAAGAAAATAACCTCCAACCCAGAATGATGTACCCTGCAAAACTGTTTCTCAAAATTAATGGAAAGACAAGATGTTTCCACAACAAAGAGAAACTGGGAGAGATTGTGACCACCAATCCAACCCTGCAAAGAATATTGAAGGACATTCTAGAGGGAGAGAAGAAAATCACCAGGATTCTGGGAACAATGGCAGAAAGGCCTCAAAGAAAGGGGCAGACAGTGGAATGAAGGAGAAAAGTAAACAACAATGACAGAAAAATAGCATAGCAGAGATGAGGCAGAGAAGATTGGCTATATCGCTGTTTTGTCTTGACTGATTTTATTCAAATCTGGTATGCTTGAGTATGTCAAGTCTGGGAGTAGCAGCAACTACTCTGGGGATGGCAGGATTCAATAGGATACCCATTCTGGTTTGATTATTAACTGCCTTTGAAGTCCTATAATGTCTCCAATGTTTGGTTTTTATTAATAGTGCTATGTACCACTAAATTTAATTGTACTGTGCTTAACAATATAGACAATTTTATTGAAAATAACAGGAGACATCATGGTGACAACCATAGATCACCTAGTATTGTGGTTTTATATGTCCTTCTCATTTCGTGTTTCTCTAGGAATTTGTATTGTTGACTTGTTTTGGTTTGTTTTTCCCTCTATTACAGAAAGGCTAGATATGCATGTAGAGACTTATACATGTGTAGAACTTCTAAACACTTTATGAGAATTGATTATAGTTATTGTAAAAAAAAGAGAGGAAAGGAAAGTATTCTAAAGGATATAACTGCATATATGTGTTTGAGTGTGTAGGATTGATGACCTTAATACTAAGTTATTTTGTTAGATAGATGAACAGAGATGATTGCAGTCTCACTGTTTAAATGTCTATGTTGTATGCTTTACTTTTGTAACTTGAACAACTGTTTCTAGGAGGAAAATATGTAATTGTCAACTAGTGATTTCTTACTGGTTTTTTGTTTTTGTTTTTGTTTTTGAAATTTTGAATTATTTCTATCCTCTTTCTGTCTCATTTTCTTCTCTAAATAAAAAAAAATTTTAAAAATAGAGGAATATAGGAAAATAAGGGAAACATTGATTGAACAATATAAAAGAGATTTAGAATGAATCAAACAGATTAAAAAAGATATCCAGGAAATTAAAAACTCCATTGGAAATGGCAAAGCTGATGGAAACTTTCAGACCTGGAAGATGAGTTTGCAGCTAATGATCATGAAAGGAAAGCTCTCTTAAAATAATAAGGAACCAGGACATAACAATTCAACACCTGCAAGAGTATGCAAAGAAAGTAATTTAATAATAATAGGTGTCAGCAAAAAAGCAGAGGTCAACACAAATGACATAAAAAGTCTACTTACAGAAGTAATAGCAGACCACTTCCCAATCATGGGAAAAGAACCTGACATACAGATAAGTAAGGCATATAGAATTCCAACTAGCCATAACCAAAATATATACCCAGACATATAATAATCAGGATCCCAGAAATTCAGCACAAAAACAGAATATTAAAAGCCATTAAAGAAAGAAACAAATCATCTATAAAGGAAAACCAATCAGAATCATGGCAGATTTGGCAATACAAACCATCAAGTCAAGAAGAGTTTCGAGTGAAGTGTTTCAAATCCCAAAAGAAAACAACTTCCAACCTAGATTGATTTACCCTGAAAAACTATCTTTCAAAATTAATGGATAAATAAGATACTACCATGGCAAAGAACAACTCAAGGAATTCATGACCTACATCAAACCTACCTAAGTCAAGCCTACAAAGAATACCAAAAGATATTCTAGAGAGAGATAATTATGACCACAGTTCCAGAAACAGTGGTAGAGTGGCATAACAAAGTAGGGTAAGCAACTCAATGGAAGGAAGAAGGCAGCTAATGGCAAGAAAATAGCAAGGCAGAGATGAGCCAGTGCATGTTGGCCATAACTATTATATAGATGGACTCAATTCAGCAATAAAAAGAAACATAGGAAGAATAGATCAAGAGACAGGATCAATCAACATGCTGTATACAAGAAACAAATTTACTCAAAAGAGGGTACCTAGACTGAAAGTCAAAGGAGAGAAAATAATGTTGTAGGTGACAGAACCAGAAAAAAAATAGGGGTAGATTTCCCATCAACTGCAGAATGGATAAAAAAGTTATGCCATTTTTACACAATGGAAAGCTACTCAACTACAAAGAAAGATAACCTAGAGGCTCTTATAGGTAAATGAATATAACTTGAGATAATAATGTTCATGGCGAAATGGTTCAGAGTCACATGGGTGAACATTGTGTTGTCTCCCTAGTATAAAAAACTAAAAGAGTTAGTGGGATCCAAAATGCATGATGGATATTGTGAAAGTGAAAGGGGAAGAAATTCTCTAAAAAGGGCAGGCAGTGGCCATTGTTAATCTATTACCCTGTTTTGAAAGCCCTGTATTGTTTTCATTGTTTTATCTTTTTTGGTTTTATTCTGCTTTGTTTTGTTCAATTTTATTATAGTTGTTTTTGTTGGATCATTGAACAGAACTGTTTGCAGCCTCATTGTTTGAATGTCCAGTTTGTATGCTTTAACTTTGTAACTTGAACTATATCTAAGAAGACAATATGTAATTTATCAACTAATGATTTCTTACTGTTTATTTTTTTTTAATTCTGTATTATTTCGACCCTTTTTCCTGTTTTGTTTTTTTCTCTTTAACTAAAATTTTTTGAAAATTTCATTCTAGTTGATGGAATGGGCAGCAATTTCAAAGGCTACAAAATATAGTATGGCATCCATTATTGATTTCTTATTATCTTGTTTCAAAGTCCTGTATTTCTTTCACTGTTTTGTTTTGATTGAGTTTATTCTATTTTGTTTTGTTTGATTTTATTATGCTTGATGGTATAGGCAGTTACTTTGAAGACAACAAGAGGCATTATAGTTACCATTGTTGATTTCCTGTTGTCTTGCTTTGAAGTTCTGTATTGCTTTCATTGTTTTCCTTTGGTTGTTTTTAGTCTATTCTATTCTGTTTAATTTCATTATGTCTGATGATATGGGCATTTGTTTTGAAGATAACAAGAGGCATTGTGGCAGCCATTGTTGATTTTCTTTTATCTTGTTTTGAAGTCTTATATCATATTTATTGTTTTGTTTTGATTGACTCTATTAAGTTTTATTTCATTTGGCTTTATTCTCTTCAAAATTTTAAAAAAATTATTTAAAAATCAATGACAGGACTATTCAATATAGTTGCACCCTATAATTATTACAGTCACATTCATTTAGTTCTGAAGATAAGAAATCCACCTATTATCTCAAGAAAAGAATTTCTGAAAGATGTGGGTCCCCTGCAACTGTGATTGGAGCCTGGCATTTCTGGGGCATTTGAGAGTCTCTAAGAACTTCCTTCTTTTACTGTGGCTTCTCTGTAGACCAGAGATGACTTTCAAATAATTTTTTACTTTTTGTTCTGCTCTAATTCCAAATCTCAATGCCATCAGAATACATTTTTCTCACTTTGGAATATCTTTCAGAAGTTTTTGCATCCTCCAAATTTCAGCTGCCACATGTTATAGATCAGACATTTGTTATTCACCTTATTAGCTGGTATCATAGTTTTGTCTGCCTCTCTGTCTTTTTCATTTACTCTGTTCTTCTGTGAATTTTACCTTTCTGATCATCACTTTCAGGAAAACCACAAATTTTGAATTCCTTAGCCTGATCCTAAGGGTTTATTTTATAAGGAAACTTATTTTTTGAGTCTCTGAAATTAGTGCCTTTCTAGAGGATGAAAAAGTCAGAATTAGCCCTGGCCCACCCAATATGTGAAGATAGAACTAACAGTTCTGTGAACAAGAAAGCAGGGCCTTAGCAGACATCTCACAGGCCAGCTGCTTGATTTTGGCCTCCAGCCTCTGCAAATGTGTCTGTTGTTAGTAAGTCACCAAGTCTTTGATATTTTGTTAGATTATCTTAAAGATACTAGGATGCTTTGTCCAGGAGCTAGAAAAAATGAGTTATAAAGTTAGAAACCTCCTCACTTTCACCTACCCTTGAACAGGTTAGGGAGTGGGCTGGCACTTCCTAGAGCAGAAGCACCTGTGAAAATAAACATTACTAATGGCTGATGAGCATCTGCAGTACTGTCTTTCTGGAGTTGAAGGAAATGATTTTTAAAGAATAAGTTGTGTGACCATTTTGAAAGCATCTTCCTGACCCATATATTTGTCATGAGCCCTACATTTACTTCCCCAGTATCTTCTTTGACTTCCCATTGTCACAAAGAAGAAACGAGGTCACATTCATCCTTTTAAAGTCATTCAAGAGGCAGAGTGATTTACCTAAGGCACTGAGCAATTGATTCTATCAGAAACAAATGAATTGTACTTTTTTTTAAATCAACTAAATTGCATCTTTAGAGTACTATGTGGTATTGAAAGCAATCTTCAAGCTGCCTAAAAACTACTTTTAATTGCTACTTCCATTCTATGTTGTTTTTGTTTGTTTCTTCCTTTCAGGACCTTTGCTATGGGAATCCACATTGTCAACAGAGGCACATGCTGGAACAGTAGACTGGAGAGTCAAAGAAGATGCTGCTTAAGAAATACCCGAAGAAAAAGCCTAAGAAGTATAGAATTTGTTGTTTTGCTAGAAGTGATTCAAAAGGGCTGGAGAGCCTGGTAAGCCACTGGCACACCAGGATGAGAACTATCAGTGACTCCTAAGCTCTGCATCATGTTGGAACTTTGGGCACTGGGAGAACAGGCAGCCTACTGGCCACCCTGCTAAGCAGCTGGGACCCTGCTGGTGTGCGGGCTAAGAATCAGACATTGATCCATCCCCCCCACCCCTGTTAGCAAGTAGGCACCAGTGGTCTGAGTATCTTTTTGGAGGATGAATGTCATACAGCATGGCAAATGGGGGGAGGGGATTTTCCTTCTACCATCTCTTTGAAGGCAAATATTTTTATCACTGTTTTGCTCAGTTTTGATTAATGGTACTGCTTTATTCAATATTCTGTTTTTAAAATTTTGATATTTCCTTCCATTTTCCTCTACCTGATTGAAAGAACAGCTAATGTGAACAAAATGGGCTGTACTATTGAGCCCATTGCTCGTGTCCTGGTGACCTGCTCTGAGGGTCTGTGGTAGTTTTATTGCAGTGCAGTCGCATGGGTTTGTTCTGTATTGTTCTGCTGTATTTTGCTACCTTCAAAAAAAATTAGATAAGAAAGTAACAAAATACCACCAAAAATCTCCCAACTCTACCAAAGCTGATCCATGGATCATGGATGAGGAGAAACTCAAAAACAAGGCAACAGAATTATATAAAGTGATTAAAAGTATATAACAACAACAAAATAAGTCAGTAAGGTACTGAGCAACCTGAAACAGAATACAACTAAGCACATAATGGACTTAAAAAGTAAAAAGAAGAAAAGAAAGTGCTCTAGAGGATATGGCTGCATGTATGTTTAAGTGTGTAGGATTGATAACCATGTTGCTAAATTGTTACTGGATCATTGAACTTCTTTGCAGTCTCATGTTTGAATGTCCACTTTGTATGCTTTAATTTTGTAACTTTAACAACTAGGTCTAAGAAGACAATATGTAATTTATCAACTAGTGATTTCTTACTGCTTTTTTTTTCTGAAATTCTGTATTGTTTCTACCCCTTTTTCTGTTTTGCTTTTTTTTCTCTTTAAATAAAATTAAAAAAAAAAAAGGGCTGGAGATTTAGCTCAATGGCACAAGTGCCTGCCTGGCAAGCACAAGGTTTTAAGGTTGATCCCCAGTTCCAAAAAAGTAAAGAAAACGAAATAAAATAAAAGTTATTCAAAAGATGTAATACCAACTGAGTAGTTCAAAAATAAAGACTTTATCTACAAAAAATAGAAGTTGAAATATAAATGCATAAAAATACTCCAGAGAAATAATTCACTCTGTACATCACAAAACTAGAGAAAACATTCCTAAAATTCATTGGGAACCAGAAGAGACCTAGAATAGCAAAGGCAGTCCTTTGCAACAAAGTCGAGGCAGGAGGCATCACAATTCCTGACTTGAAATTAAACTACAAAAACTACTGTGATAAAATCAGCATGGTACTGGCAAAAAAAAAAAACCGAAGGTCAGTGGAACAAATCAGAAGATTCAGACACAACTACAAACACACTCAGCCACCTTTTCTTTGGTAAAGGAGACAGATATGTTCACTGGAGGAAAGATAGCTTCTTTAATAAATGATATTGGAAAATCTGGCTCTCTACATACCACAGACTACAAACTAGACCTGTGTCTATCACCATGCACTAAAGTCAAAATGGATCAAGGATCTAAATATTAAAATACTAACACAGAGAAGAGAACAAGTCAGTGTCTCCCAAGATCCAGCCATGTTGGAACTTGGGGGGCTGAGCAAGAAAGCAACATGCCCTCCTTCCTGATAAGTGGCTGTGGCAGTAGGAGTAACTAGCAGGCACACCAGGTAGAGAACAAGTTAGTGTCTCCTGTGAACCTACTGGTGCAAGGGCTAAGAATCAAATGTCCCATTAAATCTTCCCTCCACCACCACCACCACCACCCCGCCCCCGTTAGTAACTGGATGGTGTTGAGGACAGCCAGAGTTGATAGCAACTAAGGTACATAAAACAACTAAATGCTTATATTGTTGGGTTGATTATGCTTACCTGGGGCCAGAGGTCTGAACATCTCTTGGGAGGATGACAGTGTGCAATATAGCAAATATGGGGGATTTCCTTCCATCTTCTTTTTTATGGCAAATATTGTTGTCACTGTTTTGCTTTGTTCTGATTGTTTTGCTCTGTTCAATATTCTGGTTTGATAGGTTCTATAATGTTCTGGTTTTGGTTTGATTTTGCTATATTTGATTGAATGGACAAGTACTGTGAAGATAAGATATACAATGGTACCTATAACTGTTATCCCAGTATCCTGCTCTGAAATTCTGTATCAATTTCACTGCATTGTCTCATTTGGCTTTGTTCTGTCTTGTTTCGTTGTATTTGACTACCTTTGAATTGAAAAATATAATAAAATAAAAGAAAATACTAACACACTTCTACTGGAAGAGAAAGTAGGTAGAAATCTTGAAGACATAGGTAGAAAGTTCATCAACAAAACTTAGGCTGCATGGGAAATACTTCATAGAATCAACAACTGGGATCTCGTCTTATTAACGGTTTTGCACAGCAAAAGAAATCAATAACAGAATGAAAAGACAATCCATAGAATGGAAAAAATAATTTAGCCAATTGTCCCTCAGCCAAAGGATTTCTGTCTAGAACATACAAAGAATTGGGAAAAAAAATCAGTTCACCAAATCCAGAGACCTAATCCAAAAATGGGCATCTGAGATGAATAGACACTTCTCAGGTGAAGAAATACAAATGGCAAATAAGCATATGAATAAACGTTTAACATCACTGGTCATTTGAGATACAAATTAAAACAACACTGAGATACCATCTCACCCTGGAAAGAATGGCTATCATCAAGAAATCAACCAATAACAAATGCTGATAGGACTGTGGGGCAAAAGGAACCCTTCTCCACTGTTGGTGGGAATGTAAACTGGTACAGTCATTCTGGAAATTAGTGTGGAAATTCCTCAAAAAACTAGGATAAGAGGTCCCATTTGACCCAGTTATTTCCCTTTTGGATATCTTCATATAAGAATTAAAAATATCATACCACAGTGATATATATGTACATCCATGTTTATAACAACATAATTTGTAATAGCTAGATCTTGAAAACAACACACATGCCCATCAACTGAGGAATGGATTAAAAAGATGTTGTATTTTTATACAGTGAATTAGTACTCAGCCATAAACAAGAATAAGGTTGAGATTTTTTATAGGCAAATTAATGCAAATTGAGACCATACTAAGTGACATAAATCAGACTCACTTGTATAAACATAATCTCCCTTTTGTGAGAAGATGAAAGTACAAAAACATATACAATAGATATTGTAAAGTGGAAAGAAATTGTTTAAAAGGAAAAAGGAACCAGGATAGGTGAAATGGGAAAGGACAGGAGGGAAAAGAAAAAAAAATGGAAAGTCATTCATACTACTAGTATCTCTTAGATCATTAAAAAGGAAGGTTTGTGCTAATATCAGTTGGAGAATTTTTTTGCCCATATTTTGTACCCTGAGCAACTAATTTAAAGATATCAACATGTAATCAACTATTGTTATTCTCCCATTATTTTGTTATGAAATTTTATTTTACCTTTTTTCCATAAAATAAAAAACTTACTCTGAGGGCCCTAAAGTTTGGGAATAGAACATAATAAAAAGTCAAAGATGACTTGAAGTCAAACTAAAATGTACTGATAGTCAATACAAATGAGGAATGATAAGAATGGGAAACCACAATAGCAGAAGGCAGCCACACAATTAATCCCTGATTGTTAGGAGTTGGAAGTCCTCTTACTGAGTATGTTGGTGCACCGCTATAATTCCAGCACTCTTGGAGGCTGAATCATTGAGGATCACAAGTGTGAGCCCAGCCTTGGTAACTTAGCAAGACATCATCTCAAAATTTTAAAATAATTAAAAATCCTAGAGTTGGAACATAGTACAAAGGCCATGGGTTCAATCTAGTTACACACATACACACATGCACACATATGCACATGCACACACACACACACACACACACATACCCATCCTAAAGACAGTATTTAGTATGTGTCATATATAATTACAAAATTCTCCAATTCCTTTTTAAGCAGTTACTGAATTGTGGGAAACATGAAATCAGAGAATTTAAAGATTTTTTACTATTTTGGATGGCTAGCTCTGGGTTCAGAAAGTTAATGTTGAAATTTACTTTAGCAGTACAGAATTATACACTGGGTGAGCAAAGAATGTAGGCTATCTGGAAGATCATTTAAACATTATTGCACTTCCTTCACATCATTGATTCTAAAAGCTTTATCAGATTTCTGATAATCTTAACCATGGGAAATTCAATAAAATTTTCTCTAGTTTAAATTATACTTAGAGTGAAATTTTTTAATTACCCCTGGATAAAATCCAACTCATAGTGGGATTTTTAATTACCCCTGGATAAAATCCACTCCCAGGTTGGAAATGTACAAATCTAACAACCAAGTTATTGCTCCAGTTAATGCTATTACTTGTAGAAAAAAACAGCAATCTAATTCCTTCTGGAAACCAGTATATCATATCCCAGTAGCAGCATCTACAAACAGAGCCAAGCCAAATGCATTGTAGTCTAATTCCCAAGGGAAATAGAACTAAAGGTAAACCTAGTTCTTTTACTTTTGAAAAAAAAAAAAAATATATATATATATATATATATATATATATATATATATATTACAGCAATTTAGCCATCATCAAAAATGTTAACTCCTTGAAACTGAGGATGAATCTCAGCAACTGAATAATTTTAACACTTGCTATATATTAGAATCACATGAATAACTTTCAAAAACATACTGATACCTAAATTGTCTGCAGTGTGACCAAAGTTTCAAGAATTTGAAAGTCCCCCAAGTGACTGTTTTGTGCAGTCAGAAAGAAGCTACTTGCTTTGTTTTCCTCCTGGTTCTGTGAATGCTCAGATTTTTTTCTTTTTTTTTTACATTTTTACACAATTTGTTGAAGTCATGAAAATGTTATTTGAATATATCACTGGGATCAGAAATATTCAAAGAAACAAAGCAAGGACAAAAGTGAGGAGTTTTTCAAGGAAACAGGGAGAGCACTTTAGGGAGAAAATTGTTATTTGTGAAATTTATTTAAAGGTTTTTTATATGAACAAAGCAAAAGACTATTTTGTATGAGAAATGTTGAGTCTTCAAGCAGTTGCAATTATTTTATATAATTAGGTAAAATATGTTTCTCTATCAGAGAAAATTATTTCTCGTTGGGTTTGTTGTTTTGTTGTTGGTTTTCTTATGTAAATAATTTGCAAATTTCTGCTGGCAGCTGAAAAGCAATTGATTATCTGCCTTACTGGTTGGTTTGTGTATTGGTTGGTTGGCTTACGGAAGATGTCTTAGTCACTTTCTCATGACTGAGAAACATCAGCTGACACCCACAGTTTAAAGGAAGCATGATTTATTTTCACAAGTTTCAGCCTATGCTCAGCTAGTTCCAACATGGAAATGCCACAATAGAAGGGCCAGCTGTAGAAAATTTGCTTATGTTATGGTGGTCACGATGCAGAGAAAGAAGAAAGAAAGTAGGAAGGGGGAATATACCTTTCTATGTCACACGTCCAGTGACCAACTCTAACCAACCTCATCCCCACCCCCAACAGCACACTTAGCTGCTGAAATACAAGTGGATGAATCTACTGGTGGGTATAGGACCTCCATGATCCAACAACCCTCCACATACTTGAAAACTTGGTATGGAGGAGACATTCTAGATCTAAATGATAACAGAAGGGCTTTGGAAAAAGACAAAAAAAATGGGGGGCTCCAGATTAACTCATTGGCATAAGCGCCTACCTTATAAGCACGCGGTCGTGAGTTCGACCCCCGGTACCGATTTAAAAAAAAAAAATGAGGAGATCCCAATAGGTAGGATCTCAAGAGCTGAAGAAAAATGACTTCTTAAAGTCTTCTACGTTAGAGTTTGCTGCTAGAGCTTTGAAACAATAATGTAAATCTTTTCCTATTATAATTCCCCCTTGGCTGCTCATCTAGGTCTTTAATAAACCTTTTGCTAATAATTACTACTAGTAATCATCTATCATATTTCAGTGTGGTCAGTGAGATATGTTGATGTTCATAGTGACTTGGTTTAACCTGCAAGAGGAGAAAAAACATCTAAAGTCAGGAATAGCTAGTAGGTGAAAGGTAACAAGCAACAACCCTATAAAGACTTCAATAAAATTGTCTGCAGTTTTATGGGAAGAAGCTTGAGATATTTTATTTAGTAATGAAATAAACAGTAACTTCAGAATCGAGGAATAAATGCCTTTATCTAAGCCAGCCTGGTGCCAGATAATTCTTAAGTTAGTTTTTCCTCTTCCTGAGAATACCCTTAAACAACATAACTTAGGCTGGGCTGTGTAATTAGATTCTAGCTAAGAGAAATAGAGCAGAAGTCATTTAAAGCACTTTTAGAATTTCTTATACAGTTTTTCATGTTCTTTTTGACAGCCAAGCACAGAGGACCCAGTGTAGAAGTTAAAAAGAAAATATAGAATGAAGGAAACTAAGTGAGTTATCACAGAAAAGTTGCCCACCCAACATATACCAAGGCATTAAAAATATAAACACAATTAAGTTAATTTAGTGATAACTATGGGGTTTTTTTAAGCAGCTAGCAAATGGTTTTACTTATCTTGACAATATACTAAATGGCTACACAATACTAAAAAGCCCCATTTTGTATATTTATTTAAAATGACAACAAGCCACAATAAATTTAAGAGAATTAAAATCATGTAAAGTATGCTTTCTCCCTCACAGTGAAAATAAATTAGAAAATAAACAACAAAAAGAAATCAGGAAAATTCTCCAATATGGAAAATTGGGTAATGCATGTCTAAGAAACTCACAGGTTAAACAAAGATAAATACAAAGTATTTTGAAAATAAAAATGAAAACATGACATTTCAAAATTCATAAAATATTTCTAAGGCAGTAATAAGGAAATTTATGGCATACTGTATTGTGGTTATTTCTTTAGTAGATCTATATCCCATTTCTTCAACATTGTTCCTCTCTCACTATTTTCTTTCTGCCTACATGAGGAGAGAAACTATAGTTCAATCTATTAGGTATCATAATATATTCACCAAATAAATGTGTTATGGAGAGGAGAACCAGCAGCCCCAGAGCTCCAACCATGGAGGGACTCAGGGTGCAGCACACAAAGGCAGTTTGCCCACCCTCTCAATACGGGCCCCTGGCCTGAGCTGGGAGGAGAACCAACAGCCCCAGAGCTCCAACCATAGAGGGGCTCAAGGCACAGCACAGAAAGACAATTTACCCACCCTCTGGGTAAGCACCACTGGCATAAAGCAGGAGAAGAATCACTCAACGGTTCCCACGAGCCTACCAGCATGCAGGCTAAAAATCAATCCCCCCCTCCCGTTAGCAAGTGAGAGCCAGAGATCTAGACATCTCTTGAGAGGTTGACCATATGCAATGTAGTAAATAGGGGGGATTTCCTTCTACCATCTCTTTGAAAGCAAATATTATTATCACTGTTTTGCTTGACTCTGATTAATGGTATTGCTCTATTCAAGGTTCCATTTTGATAAGTTCTAGAATGTCCTGTATTTCCTTTGATTTGGCTATACCTGATTGAAAGAACAACTGTTGTGAAGATAATGGGATATACTATGGTACTTATTACTGTTATGCCAGTAACCTGTTGAGGGCTTCTATACCAATTTCACTGCACTGTCTCAGTTGGATTTGCTCCATCTTGTTCTGTGGTATTTTGCTACCTTCAAAATAATAAATAAAAAATTTAAATAAATAAATAAATAATAAAAAGTAATAACAACAAAACAGATCAGTAAGGTACTGAGCAAGCTGAAACATGATATAACTAAACAGATAATGGACTTGAAAAGCAAAAGGAGGGAAAAAAAGAGCTCTAAAGGATATAACTGCATGTATGTTTATGTGTGTAGGATTGATAACCATGTTGCTAAGTTTTTGTTGGATCATTGAACAGAACTGTTTGCAGCCTCACTGTTTGAATGTCCACCTTGTATGCTTTAATCTTCCCCTCAATTTCCAACAAGATGTTATCCAACCTCCTTTGAACACTTTCAATGAGACTATCCAATACATTTGTGAACTTTCCAAATTCAATGTAGTACAGTGCTTTTGATTTACCCTTCCAAACTGATTTGTAATTGTGATAATAAAAGGAATATCCACATTGAAATGAACTTTGCCTTGAAGTCTTCTGGCTTAGACAGTCTGTCTGCATGACCCAGAGTGGATGATAGAATACTAGAGACTTCTCTCTACTTAGTTACTTCAGTATCAAACGAGCAGAGATATTTAACCAAAACATTTATTATATTCTTTTTGAAACTTACTAGAAAACTTCACATTTTGATTCAATCACTTTGGACATGTTTGCATTTTTATATTCTGTATACACTCTTCATTTGTAGGCTCCATGGATAAGCATGTCTAAAAGCAGTCTCTGTCTTTAGATACTCTCCATAGCCCCTTTCAAAGGTCAAACAATGTCCAGGGACTATGAAAAAAAGTGATTCTGACAACATTCCTACTCACCTTTTGTTTTTTCTAGGAAAACTTTTGAACTCACCCAAATATAATTCTATTTCTTTGGCCATTTTAGTGGATTTTTTTCCAGACTTCTGTGGTTCTAGCATGTCTTTTTCATGATCTTACAATGCACACATTATCCAAGAGCTTACATAAAAGGAAGATGGTGTTTGTGATTTTATTTTCACGACTTTTCTGATGACTTCTCTCTCTCATTTTGGTGACACTGCTTTCTGTCTGCATCCCAAAATGTATCTCACTAGTGTCCTCGGGGAAAAATCAACATTAATGCTACATCTTTCCCTGAAACTAAAATTTAAAAGCACAAAGTTTATAATAGTTTATACTTTGGCATCTAATTTTCCAAGAAATATTGCTCAATTTTAAACATAGTAATCAAATCCTGCTCTTAAACTCTTTTGCCATTATTCAATGTTTTGCATAATCAGGTGAAAATGTTAATTTAATAAGCTTTTTGTTTTCCATGTCTGGTTACTCAGTAGTTTAAATAACATCAGGTTAAGGATACAAATTCAGCTCTTCCTCCAAAGGAGTGTGTGAATCTTAGTCATTTTTATTAGAACACAAAAACCATACCATTAATATAGTACTTTTGAACTGGTAAAATTGACACCTTATATTTAGAATGACATGTTCATAATCCCACCACCTGCAGGCAAAAAAACAGAAGACAAAATCCTCTAGTTTATACCAATTTGTTGCATGATCAAAAGCAATTTCAAATGAATAAAATAATTATATTTCCAGGAACAATGTACTCACAGATAAAAACAGACTTGGTTATTTCCTGCCCTCTGCATTTGCATTAGAACAAACAGCACAGAAAGCACTCAGAGTAATATTAAGCCAAAGTAGTTGCAGCAACAATCCTGAGGTTGCAATCTTTACTTGAAAATATATGACAAAAAGCATGATAAGAATGAGAAATAAATGTGCCCCCAAAAGAAATTTTTGCACAGCATTACTAAAATTGTAACTACTCTCTGTTAATAGTTTATTTACTTTCTGAACAAATCCAGTGTCTATATTCAATCAACCCTATGTTATCCGTACTAAGACAAAGATTTGATATGTTCCAATCCAATAATTTACATATGCAAATACAGTATGTAAAACATACAGCACCATATATCAACTGGAATCATGTGTTTGGTATGTTTCAAAAAATGATATTTTAAAAGTTGTCTTTGGATGATAGTCTAATACACTCCTTTTCAAAGGAAGCTGCTGTTGGAATTCAGAAAAAACAACTCCTAATTTTTCTGTATGTTATGTTTACCATTCCTCAATCCAATTTACTAAGCACCAGTGGTTTTGAAATTATATAACAATCAAAAATACTTCCAAATTGTCCTTAAAGAAGGAGAGCTGTCCTATTTCTAAAGTAAGTTTTCCCCATAGGAGTTAAAGGATTTAATAAACATTTTTCTTATTGCATGATCAAGGATTCTTCAGAGCAATTCTAAGTCAAAAATAAAAAGGAGAGCTAATTCTAGAGAATAATTTGTAGCATGTTATAAAAATGCTCATCTTTGCTTCTATCACTTGCTAAATGATATATTTTTATTTTGTTTTGTTTGTATTGTTTTGGCACCAGGAATCAATCTCATGACCTTGTGCTTACCAGGCAGATGCTGTGCCACTGAGTTCTATCCCCAGCCCTAAATAGCATCTAGTAGAGGATCTAAAGTTAGAAACCTTGGAGAAAAGTCAGATAACACCTCCTGAGAAATGGCCATGTGAGGACTGGAAGGAGCTGATCAATAAGCCAACTAGCCAGCCATTCTGGTATGCCATGCAAGCCATGCAGGGTCCAGGAAGATACAAGTCAAGTAGAGCCTCCTGTAAGCCTACCAGTACGTGGGTTGAGAATCACCAACTCCCCTCACCATGTGGGCAACTGGTCAGAGGTCAGGCTGAGTTGGTGGCAACTGAGGTACAGAGGCAGCTGAGTGCTTGTATTGTTTGGATGATGTTGCAGGCCTGCAGCAGGTGGTGTGAGCATCTATAGGGAAGATAACAGTGTACAGTATAGCAAATACGGGGGATTTCCTGCTTTTTTCAAATCCAATATTGTTCATACTGTTTTGTTTGGTTCTGATTGTTTTGCTTTATTTAATATTCTATTTTGGTTGTTGTTGTTGTTTTTTTAAGGTAGTAGAAATACAACAGAACAAGACACAACAAAGCCAATTGAGACAGTGCAGTGAATTTGGTACAGAATTTCACAGCAGGTTACCGGGATAATAGTAATAGGTACCATAGTATACCTCATTATCTTTACAATAGTTGTCTAGTCAATTCGGTATAGCAAAATCAAACCAAAGACAAAACATTATAAAACCAATCGAAAGAGAATATTGAATAGAGTAAAGCAGTTAATCATAATGAAACAAAACTGTAAACAACTCAGACCTCTGTCCCTAGTTGCTAATGGGGAGAGGGGGTTGGGGGGTTGGGATATTTGATTCCAAGTCCGTGCACCGGTAGGTTCACAGGAGACACTACTGGGTCTCCTCCTGGCTCACACTGGAGGAAGGCACTTACCAAGAGGGCGGGCGAATTGCTTCTTCGTGCAGCTGCCTGGGTTCCACCATGGTCATGGCCAGATCTCGGGGGCTGCTCACTGGTTCTTCTCCTGGGTCACGCTGCAGGAAGGTGCTTACCAAGAGGGTGGGTGAATTGCTTCTTTGTGCAGCCACCTGAGTTCCACTATGGCCGTGGCCAGATCCTGCTTGGTTTTATTTTGTTTTGATTTGGTTTGATTTTGCTGTATCTGATGGAATGGACAACTATTGTGAAGATAACAAGATATACTATGGTAGTCATTGTTGTTTTCTTATTGTCCTGCTTTGAAGTTCCATACCAATTTCACTGCTCTGTTTTGATTTGATTTATTCTGTTTTGATTTGTCAGATTTTACTATCTTTAAATAAAATTTCAAAATAATAAAGTTAGAAACTTTAAAAGATGGCATAAAATATTAAATTCTATGTGACAAAAAAATTCAATAAAAATAAAAGATAAATAACTGGAAACATAATTGCAAAAATTAATAAACATGGTAAATTCCTACATTTTGATTAGAAAAAAATCAAATGCTCAGTAAATACTGGACCAAGCAAATCAGCAAACATTTCAAAATGTAAAAAAAAATGGTAAATAATATAAGAAAGTATATTCAACCTTATTAATAAACAAATGAGTAATAAATATTAATTTAAACAATAATGAAATAATACATTTACATGTAGAATAAAAGCTATATTCAAATGAAAATACTCAGTGCTGGTGAGGATGCATAGCAAGAATAAAGATAAAAGTTGATATAGCCCTTATGGAGGAAATTTATCCAGAGATATGAAATCCTTAATATTTTATCACTTATTTGATCCATGAATCTTATCTTTGGGAATTTAGCTAACAATAGAATTGTGATAGTAAGCAAAGATTTGGTGATAATTTTCATTGAATTATTATTTGTTATAGAAAAAAAGGAGATACAACTTACATTTTCAAGATAGATAAGTTAGATAAATAAACTATTGTATATCTAAAAAAGAAATTATGAATTTTAAATTATCCCTTTGAAAATAACTTATAGACATGGAAAAAATGTTCCTAATATTAGTCAAAGAGCAGGGGAAGCAAGATACAAAGCTAGATACAATACTGTCCATAAATATAATACTTTTTGCAAAAAACATGCATATGCATAAATATAGATTCATTTTACATAATATAGACAGAGAAATGGGAGAGACAGAGAAAAGAAATTATGTATCTTGTAGAGACTGTTTTGTTTTTATGAACAAAATAAATTATGTTATAAAGTCTTTTTATGAACATTATAAACTATCATAGTGCCTGACACACAGAACTAGGTCAATCACATGTATAAATAAATATATAATAAAGGACTATAAAAACAATCACTAAAAAATATTTGTTGCTTATTGAGGCTGAGGTTAATTATGGTATCTTTTCCTCTGTATTTTCCTGGGCTTTATACAATGAGTATATATTAAAATAGTATAAGAAGTCACAAGAAAACAGTTTGGTTATTAAAAAAATCTATAGTCTATAGTTCTAAAATCTAAGAGTTCTTAGTCCTGCTGTAGCAATCTCATGTCTGTCACACTGATCTCTTACAGTTTGAACTGACTTAAGAACCTACTGAAGTCTTGGATTATTCTACCATGATAAGTAAGACAGTGAGCTTCCAAATCATCCACCTTGCATGGGAAGCATGAGCAGAGTGACCTGGAACAAGACCCAGTGAAAACAAGGAAATAAGATTGTAGTGCCAGTTTTCTTATGTCTTAAATTATGAAATTTATTATAGACAATGATGTTAGACTCTTATTTTTAGGTTTACTTTAGTTCTAGTTTGAAACAACAGGTGTATCTTACGTCAGCTAACGTCAATGTTACAATTTAAGGGACAATCAGTTGTTTTAACATAGTTTTAACAGTTCCGGGTCCCTTAGTCAATTTACATGTTTAGAAAAGGCCTGAGACTGTTTCAAGAAACAAGCAAGAGCACTGCTCACTTAATATCCACATGATTGAAAAGGAAACAAGTAGATATTGACTCTCTTACCTAACAGGTCTCACCAGCTTCAGTGGCCTGAATTGCAAAGCTACATTTCTATGTAGGATTTTCTGCCTGGGAAATATATGATCCTGAATTGCCACTAAGTGACATAAGTTGCCAAACATAAAGTTCTGCTTGAGATTGACAACTGATCTTTTTTGCATTGTTTTTAATAACCACAATTCATCTAGATTCAGTCCATGCCTCATTCACTTATGCAGTTATTTCATGAACAATTTATTAGTACTTCTATTTTCCAAAGACTGCAGTAGGCACTGGAAATATGAAGATGAGCAAGACGTATTCTCCAATTTGTGAGGAATCCATACTCTATGTGAAACAACACTCACTGGAGGACATTTATGTGAACTAAGCTTCTGCCCCTGGACTCAAAAGACCAAACAAAAATGAAATTGCTCGTGCTAAAAATCCACCTCACCAAACTAAAGCTGAGTTGTCTGGCTTTCTGAGAAACCCAGCGAAAGAGAGAGACCCCTAAACAGACCAATATTAACCAAAATTAGGAAATCTCCTGTATTTAACCCTTATAAGGGAAGTCACCTGTAGCAACCTTATGTCAACCAATATGGTTTTTTGCATTATGCTGCTTTCTTGTAACTGTTCAAACTTTTGTATAAAAAATGACTGCTTTGCCAAACCAAATTGAGCATTTCTCTCTTTTTTGATGTTACCTGATACATGAATCTCAAAACCAAATAGAGCATTTAAAATTCTTGTTGAAATTTTGTCTTTTGATCTCTTTCAGGAAATAATATTCTGGGTTATCTGAGTAAAATAATCATACCTTTTCAGGTCTTTTTCCACAATCTTCTTCTTGCAGTATGGAGTTACAAAAAAAGGAATTCATTCAAGTTTTGGAAAAAGGAAGAGAAAGAGAAGCTGTATCCTCTAAAGGTGATGGCAGCTAGACTCTTGAGCATACAAGATGCAGAGCGATTCCCTGGAAAGCCCATGAGGCAGGCTGTGGCCCTGCAGCACCCTCGACAGAGGACGGTTCCCTAGAGCTTCTTAAGACTTGCAACAGCTGATGGGAAAGTCTTGGACCACCACATGCACTGTAACCTTGAGTGAGATTCTCAGGGTCTGCTCCTTCTTCCCCCATTTCCTGGCCTTCCTTGTTCCCCCAAAGGCTTCTGAAAGTTACATAAGCCTCTAATTCCTATTGGCCAACACTTTGTGCCCAGAAATCATGGAGTAGCTTCTGTTTTCCTGGCAAAACTCTGGCTGAATCAGACACATAGTAAGGTCCTACCACACTGCCAGTATAACAATCATGGAGTCCATTGGTTTCTGAGGACTCAGTAGCAGGAAAGCTTCCTAGCCTCATTTGTGTCGAGATATCTCTCTCAATCTTATCATCATGTTGCAATGTTGACATCACCAGTTCTACTTACTTTTTCTTTGCTGTATGCGTAAGAGGTCAATGTTGTATCTGCCTTATATCCAAAAACTGTACTATATAATGCTCTGTTTCAAACTTGTAACATCCCACTGGAAATTTCAATTTTGTTCTTGCATATAGTTCCTACATAGGTCAACTGGTACTCTTAGAAATGTGACATCAGTGGGTAACTGGGCAAACCAATTGTCAGATGTCACACTCTGATTAGTTTGGTAGATAAGAGCAACAAGTTTGTTTACAACATCCTTTATTTCATTACCACATAAATAATGACTTGGTTGCTGAGTTCTCAGATAAATTTCTAATTTGAAATAATATATCTTCACATCTATTAAGACATATATTTTTATACTGTATTTTGAAGGCTTACTTGGAAAATATTTCTATAGCTATGGTGACCATGAAATGCAGCAAGCTATTAATCACCAGTCATGTATTCAGATGGTGTGTAAATTCCTTGGCAGTTTGAATCAAGTCTCTCAAGTGGTTAGCAAATAGCTACAATGTTTTATTTTTCTTGGATGAGTATTTTGTCATCAAACCACAGGCAAATTTGAAGAAAATAAAATCTTAGCTATTCTGTGTCATAGCTATTCTACAAACTTCAACTCCACACCATCATTTCTCCATAAGTTTTTTACATTCCTCCATTTATCATGAGAAGCCCTACTAAGTACAGCAATCCTAGAAGTTTTTTTTTTTTTTAAAGACAGATTCTCACTATGTAGTTCAAGTTGGCTATTGGGAGCTTGATTGGATCTCCAATCCCCTAAAATAAGTGTACAGTAAAGGCTGAAATAAAAGAAACAAGTAATATGGTTTGTGGGGTCCAGAAAGGTCAGAACTTTTTTGAAGCAAGACAAAAACTTCTCTGGACAGCAAGTATTTATTGGATTTCAAATAGATTCAGGAGTCCTGAAGGGAAAAACTGAGGTAAAGGTGGGAAGCTGACCAGGACACTGAGAAATCAGAACAAAGACATTCTTAAGCAGTAAATTTTGCAATGAGGAGAACTAGTTTACCTCTAAAGTTGGCAGTTTATTGCTCTGGGATATAAAATGACAGCCAGAGTCCAGTGACCTCTGTTGCCTCAGCTATGGTCTTTTCTTGTCTTCAGAGCACATTAATCAGCAACTTAAGCCTTATGCAGCCCAGTCCCCAGCAGTTGGCCTTGCGCTCACTATGTAGCCTAGGGTGGCCTCAAACTTCTGGTAATGCTCTTCTCTCTGCCTCTGCATCACCATGCCTAGTTCAGTTTAGATAGTAAGGTGTCATAATAAACACCTTTTTGAGTAAATGTGGCTATCGATACTTACAGATTGTTTTACTTGCAATTCACTATTTGCGTATTTCATGGCATCTTATTCCATCTTGTGCATTAAAACTTCCAAAACTGAATTACAGTGCTGGTATTCCTTCCAATAGGTTTCATCCACTGCTAAGAATCTTTTAACTACTTCTGCAGTGGTTACTTTTTTCCTCATTGCTGAGACAAAATACCTGATGCCCAAACTTAAGGAAGGAGAAGTTTATTTAGCTTACAGCTTGTGGAGGTTTCAGTCCATAATCCACTGGTTCCAAGGCAGAGTGGCATAGCAAACACCGCAGAGGAGCAACAGGTCATGGCAGCAGAAGACAGCAAAAGCAACAAGAGCCAAACGGAAGGAAACAAAGAGAAAACTCTTTATATCCCTTATATTATATGTAGGATACCCACTCTGGGGTAGGTGTAGCACTCACCATAATTCCATCATTGGACCATGAACTAATCATAAACTGAAGAAGCCTGCCCCCATGACAACATCTGAGGCTTTTGGTAGGACAATGAGACACAAACCATAACAACTTCTAACAATGAATCATTCAGGTGTGCATGATCATTTTGCAGCATTTTGATGAGTCAAATATTTATTTACATTATTGTTTTTTTCCCCCTCTGAATCAAGATCTTTCATCTGTACTTTCTGCTAACTTCTTTGATTCACATGACCCAAGTTGTCACTGGTAACCAAGTCACCAGATAACCCATTTTCAACCTCCTGGAAAAATTGTAAAAGCAGAATTTTATGTGCTGTTATACTGAATTGGGCAAAAATCTATAAGAAAAATCAAAAAAATTAATAAAAATTATAAAGGAACAAAAATGTAATGCAGTGCAACTCAACCATTTACACAATGACGTATATCCATAAAATTTGCCATTTGTCTTACCAAGTGAGTTAACATAAAGATTGCTTCCTATATTCCCTTAACAGAACTACTGAGACACACAGACAGTGACAATTATGTTAAGGTATATATTTTCAATGGAAAATGAAAATTTTCATAGCTAGGGGTGCATTTCAACCCCTTGTAATCCCTCTTTCAATAAAAGCCATGGAATACATTTAGTAGACACTGAAATATTAGGGTGTAAAAAGGATAAAAAGGACTAATTAACCAAAACTACACTACAGTTTACAAGAAAATACTATCTAAAGCTTATGATCAATACAATTACAGAGAAAACAATTTTAATTTTTTTCTCAAAAGACTATTATTTTTCTAAAGATCTTTAAATATTTGTAGGTACAAAGAGTGATTGAAAAACACAGTTAATGTTTAGATATTTTTTTAGGCCCCAAGATATATCTCAGCTGCATTAGCACCAGGGAGCAACTACTGTACTTCAGGATCATGAATAAATAAATAAATATTTTTTAAAACCTTAGAGTAAGTGACCTATTGCCAAGAATTATGGGATAATTGTGTTCAAAGCAAGGGGAAAATTTTTAGTATTTTGAACAGTATTGATAACAATATGTCTTTTATATCAATAAAATGTATTTAAACATTCACCAAAGCTTTTGTAGCTTCAGGACATCTCTCATATTAATGTGGCAGAGCATGGGCATGTTACTGAGACTTCACCCATCCCATCCCTTTACCAGATTAGCACACAGAATTTCCAACTGTTGCAAATGCTAGTCACAATACTTTCTAGCTACAGCCTTCTTCAAAGATCTGGCATCTGCTGATAGGAGTTCCTCTCCATACGCGAATCCCCAGAAGATTTTGCTTTCCTCCACATTGACACAGAGGCATGCAAAAGCTTGGCTCCCTTGCCTAGAGCAGGAATAACTGTAATACCAACCATAGTCCCCATGAAAATAGACTAATTCTGCTTATCACGTTGTCATTTTATGTAAAATATGTTTATGTTTATAAAGAGATTCATTTATATAGATTAATGTTATCACAAGATGTGTGCTGTTCAGTTTGAAAAGTTTGAAACATTTTAGTCAATAATAATAATATGAAAAGTTTTAACAGAAATTGGATTTTTTTTGTTGTTCTTTTACAATACACACCAGTATTGTCACATGGTCTAGAAAAATTTTGTGTTCCTTGCCCTTGGCCACAGTCCGCCCCCATACACACTTCTGTGCAGGGAGCCCATTCCTCCAATGGAGTGCATGATTTCTGACAGGTGACTGGACATTACGTTTTACATGATCCACATTTCTGGGATTATAATAAAATTGTGCTGCCCAATGCAGAACTCATATTTCCTATCCTAGTTTCTCTTTTATTTACTATCTCAGTTGAGAATCAAATTTGGAAAGACCACGTTCCTCCACCATAAGCCAAGGTGAGGCACAGAATTAGCAAGGAGTTCCAGAAATAGTCTACTTCAAAATCAGAATAATGGAAGAGAGCTGGTTTTAAACAGGAACTGAGGTCTAAACATTACATATCACAAGATACAGTATGACAAAAATGTATACAAGGTCACCACCTCTGGTTGTGGTTTTAACCAATGATGACAAATAACTCTAAACCATAAATGCATACACAAACACAGAAACAAAAATTCTACATAGAAGAATTCCCCAAAAAAGTTCAAGTATATTGTTGAATATCATCTTGCCCCACCTTGTGGCCATCTGAGAGCCACACAACCTGTATAAAATTGCTTAAAGAGAAAAATGTATCAAGGCTGCCACCTTGTGATTTTGTGTATTCTATTCTTACCCTTCAGGAAGCAACTACTGTACTACTGCAACCAATTTTTTAAGTATATTCACAATTTATGCCTTTCTCCCCTAGCAATACAAAAAATTCCAAGTTTCAAACAGGACTATGGATTAAAGTTTTGCCACTTTTGCACTGGCCAGGTAAGCCTTATTAAAATCAAGTAAGAATTCATAGAAGATCACACTTTCAGAGAACTAAATCACATGAATATGCATATGTACATTCATTACCACTTTAAAAATTAAAATAAATTTATTTTATGCTTACCTGAGATGTGCTGAATAATTTGTGAACTAAGAAAAAATGGAATACATGCTCCCATTAAAATATAGAATTACAGTAAAATATGAATTATATAGTATTTTCCCACAGTTGTATTCTACATTTCTATCCCCTTGGAAGGTCACCTGGAGTAGAGCAGGAAGTCTCTAAAAGTCTGACACCTGTGATGAAATACTGCCCTCCTCTTACAAATCCCCATGTGACTTTGGGCACTTAACATGATCTCTCTGTACACCCTTTTCTTATCCATAATGAGGGTGAGCTTAACGATATGCATGTCTCAGGGTTGTAGTGAAGAGTGATTACGTCTCTCGGAGCAGTCCTTTGTGCTCAGGTATGATGACCAATAACTGTTACCTCTTGTGCTGTGTAACCCAAAGTACAAAGCATGCACCAAATCAGCTTTAGTACTAGGAATCCGCCTTTTCCCTCAGTGTCCCTGTTTCTCACATTTGCTCAGGTGCTGATTCCCCTACCTGACATCTTGTCTGCTGCTGACCCTTGAAGGCCAAATTTTGGTAAAAAGATGGGAGCCAGCTCGGAGCAAAATTCACTATATGTCTTCTCTTTTTGATTACGTGTTTTGTTGTTGCTGCTATAGTTGTTCTATTCTTGTTTTATTGTTTATTGGACAAATGTGGCACAAATAAATTTTCTTTTTCCTTAATGAAGAAATACTTCCTCTCAACCCTGAAAAAGACTCTGAATCAGTGCATCATTCCAAGACCTCAAAGTCTGGGCTTGAAACCCTGTAGAAAGGAATTCTCAGATAATCACCTTTGGAAAATGAATGAGTATATTTCACATATAAGAGAGTATTTAGTGACTATGGGGTGGATTTGATGATTTAGTGCTTTTTCCCAAATACCTGAATTATCCTTGCTAGTACATGCTTCCTTGGACTAGCATGAAAGGTTAACAGAAGTGGCATATGTGTCATTTCAGAAAGGAAGATTGGCTACTCTTCAGTGTGTGATTCACCACTTTCTCCATCCTCTCCCTTGCTCCTGGCAAAGTATTAGTCAAGATTCTTTCTTCAAGGGCCAGGACTTTAGAGTGATTATAAAACCCCATCAATGCTTAGAGCTTTCCATAGACCTAAATAGGCATAGCATTTGAACAAAAAATAACTTTGTTGGAGTAAAATCCCGAAATACTAGAATTGTTTTCTTAAGACCCACCTCTGTGGTCCCTGTCATACTGCCAGTGCCACAGTCAGGGACGACCAGCACCAACATGGTGAACCCCATCAGTCTGGCTGGTTGGGGCTGTTCTACTTTCTAATTAGCTGACTGCAGTATGGGAATTTTCTTCCCTTACATTGTAAACAGAACTTGAAAAGTTATGGCCAAATATTATATTCAAGAACTGGAAATGCAAGTTCATCCTATTCTCATAAAACTCAGCTAGTCTTGACATCCCCCATGCCAGCTGCAACTTGTAAGATAGACGTACTTCAGCCATAAAGTACACTTTGTTGTGCTAACTTGCTTCAAGGACAGACTGGCTCAGTCTAAGATAATGATTGATTCTTGCTTCTCATCCAAGCCCCTGACATTAAGAAACCACCTTCAGCCCCAAACAAACCTGTCTGACAACATATGACCCAGCTTATGTAACCAATTATAAATAACCTGCTATCAGCCTTTGGTAATTCCTCCTTAAAACCTATATATGTCTCTGTTTAACCCAAAGACAGGGCTGGAGATTTGGAACTCAGTTTCACCCCCCCCCCCCAGTAGCATAATAAAGACTTGCCTTCCAACTCTTTGGTGTCTGTGTATCTTCCATCTGATAAAGTCCTGGTTTTTCCACATTTCCTGTTGTATTTGGCTGGGAAGACACCGTGCTAAGCCATTTGGGTCACCAGTAGAGGCCTGCTGGCTATGGCAGGGACACTTAGCCTATGAACAAGAAAGCACATCTGCTAGTCATTTTTTGGAGTCTCTTCGGCAGTCCAGGAGTAGGAGTCCCTATGTGACAGCAGTGACTTCAGTGGAATCTAAGAAAACATGTAACTTAACAAGGTCAGGCCCTTAGATGAGGTAGGATTGCCCCAGAATGTGCTTCAGTTACCCTGTTAGTTTCAGTTTGTCAGTTTCTGTATCCCTTATGGACAAAGTGAGGACCTGATCAATCCTCAAAACCTGTGCTGACAGCCTGTGTTAGGACAGTTTCTGTTTCAGATTCAGTTAGACTTCATCCTGAGGTTTGGGGGCTGGAATGCATTAACCTCTGAGTGACTGCTGAATGATTGTATGAGTGTTCGTATTGGATTATTAGGGAATAGTCATTTTATCTGTGCTTCATAGTGAAAGCACCCCCCCACACACCCATGAGCTTAGAGCTATAGAGTTTGATAGAGCCCTAACCTGCCTTTCCATATTGTGCCACCATTTGAGGGCACACCATATACACAGGAGAGAGATAAAATGGGATCTAAGTAGATAAAGCTTATAATTCTGGAATATATCTTAAAGAAATCTTTTAAAAGGCCTTTTCTGGTGATGACAAAGTTAAAACAAAACCAAACTGGCTCTGTTCTTAAAAAAATCTGCCTGAATAAGGATTGTTCCCTGGCAAATGTATCATCCTTTATCAGCCAGCCTTCCCCTTCCTGCTCCTGGCTCTACTCTCAGCCAACTGGACTGGTTCCAGCCACACCAGTCCTGTTGCCAGCCCTCTGCCCATTCATCTGACACCATACCAGCCTGTCTCGCCACCCCCAACTTGGGAGAGTCCAATCAGTCATTGCCTCCATTCTGTCTCCAAGCCTCCCTCCACTGGAGTCTTCTCCTGTGCTGCTGCTCTCGTATTCATATCTTGGTCAGATGCCACTATGTGCCCACACAGGAGGCCCACTTACTCTTGATTTTAAAAATGACCTGTGGTATAAAAAACAAAGATATAAAAAGCTAGTTAACTTTAGGGCATCAGCATATACAGTTGGGACACCACAGGCAGGCTAATTAAAAATGCCTGAGCAGTCAGCTGATCCAGCAACTAAACTACAAGGACAAGAGACTTAGGCCAGGTATGCCTGTGGAGATTGGAGATTAAACAAAACAGGAGTCATCTTTTCATTTCAAAGAGAATACAAATGAGACAGGGCCCAAGGTCTCTCCACCCTCCAGCTTCAGCTGCCCCAAGGCCAGCTCTTAGCTTTATCAGCCTGGTGCTTCCTTGAAGGTGGGACAGCTGCAGTCTGGGGTAAATGGCCAAAATAATATTGGGCCAAAAGAAGTTTTGTCAAATTGAAAATTTTGATGATGTGTACATAAAACCATTCATGTTTACAAAATCTTACATTGCAGTTATAAAATTAACTTTTTTTCTATGTTGTTTTAAAATCAAAATACTAATTCATGTCTGCTCACCAGTCTGTTGACAGTTAGTAAAATTTACTATCTAAAGGGAAAAATGGACATTTTAAAATTCAAGAAGCTACAGCCAAGTTTTTTAAAAAAGCTTTATAGTAAATGGAAAAAAAAAGATATTTAAAAGGCTGTAAATGTAAAAGACATACTTTAGCTATGAGAGAATTCTCATATAAAAGCCTTGTCTTGTTAAAGAGATAAAAAAAAATGTGAGAAAATAACAGGAATAAAAAGGCTATGTACAACAGGAAAGTTTATGAAAATGGTTTTTAAAAGTGTGTATATATAGTTGCTTATTGATTTGATAGCGTTAAGGCTCATATCTGTAAACAGAAAGTCAGATATTTAGAATTTGACTTGGGAGAGGGGCTCCAGGGCTTAAGTCCAAAGAAAAAAGAAGTCATCTCTTCCCTTCCATGGCCCAGTTGCAAAAAGAAAAGGTCATTCTATATGTTTTAAAAGGTACATAACAGAAAGAGAGGTAATTAATTGGACTTTAAAAGAAACTGCAGCCACCAAACAGATCAGAAGGGCTTTAACCTCATCTCTGGACTAGAAACCCCACATGTAACCTGCCCCACATGTGACCTGCCCCTTCAACCTGCTCATTGATGAAAGACAACATGTTGCTTCAGGAGCCCTAACTCAAATGGTGGGACCATGGGAAAGGCCAGCTACTTACCTGTCTAAGACTCCGGGCTCTGTATCAAAATGATGGCTTCCCTGTTTGTGGCACTTATACTGCACTCTTGCTTCAGGAGACAGAAAAATTGACTTTGAAACAGAACCTGGCTATTCAAGGACCACACACTGTTTTTGAGTCCCTCAGTAGAGACATGTTGGTTTTCAAACAGCTGCATCAGCCAGTACCAAGGACTACGCACTGAAAATCCCTAACTTACTTTCCAGGCAATTACAGCTCTGAGCCAAG
The DNA here is from genome assembly GCA_004027455.1 of Hydrochoerus hydrochaeris. NCBI lineage: Eukaryota > Metazoa > Chordata > Mammalia > Rodentia > Hydrochaeridae > Hydrochoerus > Hydrochoerus hydrochaeris. The sequence goes on from PVLA01008655.1 coordinate 75,925, forward strand.
ATAACTTCCTGGTTTTCCCTGTCCTTATCACTAGAGTGTGAGTGTCATGAGCATGGGGGCTGGGGTAGCTTATTCACCATCATGTTCCAGGGTCTTCCCAGCACAGGGCCCAGCTTCATAAATATTTATGCAGTGGATGGGTAGGTGAATCAGTGGGTGAGTGGGGAGGTTGGATAATGTATAGATGGATAGTGAAAGGAAGGATGAATGGCATACAAATGGATGGATGGATGGATGGATGGATGGATGGATGGATGGATAGATGGATAGATGGATAGATGGGTGGATGGATGGATGGATGGATGGATGGATGGATGGATGGATGGATGGATATGTTGATTGATGGCCACACTGATGGATGGACAGAAGAGTAGATAGATGGATGGAAAGATGGAAAGTGGGCAGCTGGAGAGATACATGGTCAGATTGATGGATGGAGAGAGTTTCAGGCATGATGGGATAGGCAGATAGATGGATGGAGGGATGGTGGATGCATGGGTGGGTAAATGGGTGAGTGAGTGGGTGGATGAGAGGATGGGTGGGTGGATAGGTGAATAGATGGATGAGTGAGTGGATGGTTGGGTGGGTCAGTGAGTGGATGAGTGGGTAGATGGATAGGTGGGTGGATGGATTGATGGATGGATGAATGAGTATTGTGGACCTGGCCTAGATTCCTAATCTCCCTAATGAGGGTACAGCAAAGGCTTAAATAAAGGAGATAAGTGATATGATTTTAGGGCTCCAGGAAGATCAAAACCCTATGCAGAGGTTGGACACTCTGGTGGCTAAGATAGGGGTTGTCTCTGGATAGCCCATATTTATGTAGGGGGTTAGAGTGGAAAATGCAGGAAATTGAACAGACTTTGGGAGTAGTTCAAAGACTTTTCTAAGTAACAAACTATGTTGATTTAGGAGAACTATCTTATGACAAGATCTCCATGTTGCATTTCACTACAGAAGTCAAATGCCTGCAGTTGCAGTCTTTATTTAGTTAATTGGAGTTGGGGCCAGGTGTCCTCAGCCATTATCTTATCTTGCCCTGGCCATATAGCAGCCCTAATATATGTGTTCAACTTTCAGTTTCAATGGCTCCCAACAGGTAAGTGGGTGAATGGATGGATAGGTGGGTGGGTGAGTGAGTGATTGGTTAAAAAATAATAATAATAAATAAAGCTCTGAACCAAGATACTTACCTACCCACAGAGCTCAGACGGCCAGACCATAACTACCTACTGTTGGTAGATGAGCTTTGCAAGATAGCTTTATCTCAACAGATGCTGAGTACACCCTATTTATGGATAGAAGTATCTCTGTTAAGAATGGACTATACTCTTTTCACCACTGAAAAAGCACTTCTAGTAGGGCCTCTTCCCTAAAACTGGTCTGTTCAGTGAACTGAACTCTGAGCACTCATCTGTACACATACTTACCATTTTATCTTTTGTTCAGGCCCTCAATCAGACAAAAGATAAAATGGTAAATACGTATACAGATTCCAGGTATGCTTTTGCCACTGTTCATGTTCACAAGATGCTATATGAAAAGTGTGGCCTTTTGACAGCCAGAGGAAAACAAGTTAAATGTAATAAAAATCCCGCAGCTTCTGACTGCTTTATAAAAACCCAAAAAAGTGGCCATCATACATTACAAGGAACATCAAAAAGACACCATGGTAAAAGACACCATCACTCCTGGAAACCAAAAGGTGGCCACTGAAAGCTCAACATATGGAGACAATGATTTGGTTCAAAATTTGGAGGAACAACATGAGATCCTGCCAAAAAGTGTTCTCAGCTTGCACTAAGGTCCCCTCCATTATATTGAAAAAAGAAAAATAAAATGGGAACAACAAAAAGGAGTACATCCAGACCCAAATGTTGTCTGAGTCTCACTGGACAATCAAAGAACTATCCCAAAGGAGTTGGCTTATACCTGGGTAAAATTTCACCATACATTATCATGGATGAAAGACTACCATGGCTGAGCTTCTTACATGCTATGATTATGCCCCAAAATTAGCACCAATTCATGCAGCTGTTAAGCAAAGTTTCCAAATTTATACAAAGACTGAGGCCCATCACCACCACCTTGAATTCAGCATGTAAGACTCTCTCCTTTTGATGACCTCCAAGTAGATTTTACTGAAATTAAGTCATGCCAAAGATATAAATACTTATTGGTTCCTGTTCGTACTTATTCTGAATGGCCAGAAGTATTCCCTACTAAGACTAAAAAGGTCGCTAAAGTATGTAGGATTTTTTAAAGGGAATTATTCCAAAATATGGGTTGCCCGCAACTATAGGCAGTGAAAATGGTCCATCACTTGTGGCAGAGGTGACCCAGAAGCTGGCCAAAGAACTAAAAATCAAATGGAATCTCCACATTGTCTATAGGCCCCAAAGTTCTGGTATTGCAAAATAGATGAACAGAATCTTAGAGACAATACTGACTACTACCAAGATATTCAAGCACCATGGATCAATTTGCTACCCATGGCCAGCCTGAAGGTCAGGACATCAACTGGACTCACTAGGTACACTCATCTTTTCTTTATTTTAAAGGTAGAAAAATATAACAGAACAAGACAAAACAAAGCCAATCAAGACAATGCAGTGAAATTAGTACAAAATTTCATAGCAGGATACCGGGATAAGAGTTATAGTATATCTTGTTATCTTCACAATAGCTGTCTATTCAACCAGGTATAGCAAAATGAAACCAAAAACAGAACATTATAAAACCAATTGAAAGAGAATGCTGAATAGAGCAAAATGATTAATCAGAACAAAGCAAAACAGTGAAAACATTTACCTTCAAAGAGAAGATAAAAGGAAATCCCCCATATTTGCTATATTGCATAAAGTCATCCTCCAAAGCGATGCTCAGAACTCTGGCCCCCAGTTGCTAATGGAGTGGGGGGAATGGGATGTTTGATTCTCAGCCCACACCAGTAGGGTCATGGGAGACACTGACTGGCTCAGGGCCAGGGCCGTTTACCCAGAAGGGAGGCGTATTGCTTTCTTGCTGAGCCCCTTGAGTTCCACCATGGCTGGATCTCAGGAGATGCTGGATACACTCATTTTAAAGTCCTGTTTGGAAGATCCTACCTTTAGTAAAGGGGACTCCAGGGAGACCTGCAACAGTTGGAAAATATCACCTTGTAGGAGCAGCTTACTCACTAGGAAAAACTTTGTCTCTGATACATAAAAATATAGCGGATAAACCACTCATACTTACTGACACATCTGCCTATACCCACAGCCCAGGTGACATGGTCTGAATTAAAAGATTTTAAAAGGTTCCTTACCTATTTATTTTAACCAATCTCACTGTAATAAAAGTGGCAGAAATTTACTCCTGGATCCATCACTCCAGGATCAAGAGAACCTGTCCTGACAATGGCTGGAAGGCCCACTCCAATGAGTCAGTCCCCTTAAAGACTATCCTGAAGAGACAATGCACTCAAAGCCCTGATGTTGTTGCTCCTGAAGTTGACAAGTCAACATACAGCTAAAGATTGTACAGACATGATGTACTAGAATATCCGCAGCCCCAGCGTACTGTTATTCTGCTATGCTCCTGGTCTTTTTTCTCTGTTGATATTAATATTCGCTGTTGGACTTTGGGCTGTGTCCCCAGAGGACTGGGGAGTACCAGAGAAGGTTGTTGGATGCTCTTCTGTTCTGTTGTAATTGTTAGACTGAATACCCTCCACTGCTTAAAGTGATTTTCCTGTGGATAATGAATTAAAACATCCTAGGAATATATGGAATTGGAGGATACTGGGAGTTCCAAGTCCACTTAGTGAGGAAGACACACAAGCCTACTGTGGCTGCCCTGACAAAACGAGTAAATATTGGGCAACCCACAGGACCCCTTCTGTCTCTCTCAACAGAAGCTTTCTTTCTTTCAATAAATAGTTCTGCTCTAAAAAAAATAAAAAATAAAAAAAGAATAAATATTATTATATAGGCTGTGGGTGACATGAGTTGGGAATGGACTTACTGAACCAACAATAAGTATGACTGTCAAGCCTGGCAAGAACCACCATATGCAACCCTGGGAGATATGTATGGTAACCTATAAAACTGTTACTGTGATGTTTGGAGATGTGCCAATGCATACTGGCCTGAGGAGGGAGGAAGGGCTAAATATATAGAAAGGCATCCATACAAGGGAAGGCCTCCCCTCACCCAGTTTCTAACTCTTTCAAATTATACAACAGGTGCCTATAATCCTGTTCAATAGCTTATATATAACCCCAATGACACCATCTGGGCCTTGGGACACCTGATCGTCATCCAAGTGGATCGCGCAGACAAGGATCCTGCAATGCTGTTACATATCCAAAAGGGTTTTATCCTATCAGGGCCCCACTTCCAAGGTTTTCACCAACTATAGGTTCTCATACACCAACAGCCCTATCTCAACTGCTTCCGATCTGTTAAAATTGGTTAATGGGACTTATTTTGTCCTCCATCAAGTCAATCCCCATTAGGCGAAGACTGCTGGCTCTGTATGCCACTTACTGCCCTATCATGTTTGGATTAGAAACTAACTCCAGATACATCCAGGTTCAATGTTATCCAGTCCTTAGTGGTCCAGCTACCAGCCTCTCCAACCAAGATAATAGGAAACACCGCCTGCTTCCTGTAATGTGGAGGTTCCCAGAAAGTGTCAACTAACAGTGCCACTGTGACAGCACCTCACTCCAGGCAAATGTTGAAACTTTTTTGTATGCTATGATGAGGCCAACCACATGTTTTCTCACCAGAGCATGAGTCTCTGTGGCATTGCTTTCCTGGTCCTGCATCTGAACCTGGGGCCCTCCAATTTATGGCAGATTCAGTCAGAAACAAGGAGTTTCTTCCTGGTTGGGATCCCTGGGTCTTCTCCTTTAATGGACAAGATTCTTGCTCAAAACAGTAATAACCCTCCCATCAGCTCTTCTTTTAGGCTCCTGTGTGATTTAATTTCTGACCCACTTTCTGTCTAAACAATTTGAGGCCAGACATCACCAACTTCTTGTAAAGATCACTTCCTCATCTCAGCTTCTTAAAACTGGAGAAGAATAATCTCCCCTATAAGAAAAAAGGGATAATGTAATTTTAAAACTGATAGCCAGACACTATATTCAAGGACAGGAAATGCAGGCTCAGGCTGTTCTTATAATTAGACAATGGCAAAATTCAGCTAGCCTTGACATCCTGCACACCATTTGCAACTTGTAAAATAGACATACTTCAGCCAGAAAATACACTTTGTTGTGCTAACTTGCTTCAAGACTGAACCAGTCTAAGATAATGATTGATTCTTCCTGCTCACCCAAGCCCTGATATTAAAAAATCTTTTCAGCCCACAGCAAGTCTGCCTGACAACATATGACCCAGCCTATGTAACCAATTATAAAATAACCTGCTATCAGCCTTTTGTACTTCCTACTTAAAACCTATTTAAGTATATGTTTAACCCCCAAGACAAGGCTGGTAGTTTGGAACTAAGTTTTTCCCGGTCTGGTAGCATAATGAAGAACTACCTTCTAACTCCTTGGTGTCTTATCTTCCATCTGATTCAGTCTTGGTTTTCCCAAAATATGAAAGTACTTGTGCCTACCTTTACCAGTTACTGCACCTGTGTTAAGAGACTATCCCAAAATTTAATGGTATTAACATCACCACTTACTCTGCTTACAGGTTTGTAAATGAAGACACTAGACCTGTACAGAATGCCTGATCCCTCCTCCCCACTCCTGGAACTAGATGACAAACTTGAAGTGAGGGAAGAGTCACCTGGAGCTTGCTCAGTCTCAAGTCAGGTGGTGTCAGCTGCTGACTGAGTTCTTCACTGCTGTTCAGCCGAACCTCTTACATGCAGCCTCTGGGTGCAGCCCAGGCATCCTTATGCATTTTATAGTCAAGGAGAAGACAAATCATTCTTTGTGACAAAGCCTCAGAAATCACACAGCATCAATTGTACTATGTTCTGCCAGTCAATCATAAAATCCTGCCCAGGCTTAAGCAGAGGGGATATAAATTGTTCCTTAAGGGAAGGAGCAAGTCTTCAGAAGACTATGTGGGACCAGAGATACTGCTGTAGCCACTTTAAGTAAAATTGACCACACCTGCACAGTTAAGGTTGCACGCACTAACATAATGAAGTGCTTTGAATAATCAGTAGCCATGTGTGGGAAAATATCCATCACACACTCAGAGCCATAGGTAACAGCCTATTGCTGGACATTGGCATGTATTTCCTGGTCCCTCTTCCGGCCTTCCTTCCAGTGATTATACCTCAATAAAAAAGTCACCAGAAGAAAAAAAATAACTTGCTTAAACTGTAATTGGGGTGATTTTCTCTTCATTCATTTTAATTATGCCTAGAAGTCTTGTTCCTCTCCTAAATACCTTATCCTGTCTAAATATTGTAATACATACATACACCCAGGTTTTCAACTAATCATAATGATCCTGAAACAGGTTTTACACATATGATATATAGTGTTGTGTATTGAGTCATAGATTAACTTAAACTAGTTTAACTTTTGGTAACCCTAGAGACTTTGTGCTCTGCTAGGCCAGAACAATTATTCTGGAGGAAATCTTATAAATGCACTGTGTTTGAGAAAATGAATGCAGAACCTTAGTCTCACTGGAATGCTGCTGAGACAATACAAGATGCTTTGCTAAAATGTGCCTGAAAGAATGATAAACATGAAGACCAGGTATAGCCAGAGATGGTCTTTGGGATAGTTAAATAAGTCCTTACTTATCTATACTTTTTTTATTACTTCCATGTCATGCTCTGGTTTTTGTAAAGAAAAGTCTTTAATAAATAGCCACAGAAAACCATGACTGAGGCTTCAGTCCTAGAGACTATAGCCACCTGATTCCCTAACTTTCTCTGTTTTGGGGAACTGTCTCTTCACAGAACCAACATTTTATGTGCACTAACTTGAGAGTCTTTCATTGGTCAAAATATGTTGTTATATTCTGGTTCCCATAACTCATCAAAATTGTTGAGATAATTATAGCTAAAGCTAGAGGAATTTATAACAAACTCCACCAGTACAGGGGTCTAAAAGTCAGTGGGTTACAGTTGCTATTCTAGTCCCTTAAGTTTCTAGATTCTGCTCTTTCCACAACCTACTATCTGTTCTAGTGCTCATGCGTTATGTTCTCATTTCTCAAAAACTTTGTTATCTCTGCCTAGAGGCTGACAAGTACCTAGTGACTATGCAGATAAAACCAAGACAAATACAGCAGACTTCTTTTACCAGAATCCATCAGATGGACCTTGTAGGAGAGTTATCCAACACCCTGAGCCTTCAGTAATCCGTAGCAGTGAGCCTTAAATAAGACCTTCAGTGGGTTCTCTCTTAAGTAAAATAGTAATGCAATGAGATCCAAAATCAGATGACATTAATATTCTAACAGCAGCACAGGGGGATACTTGTACAATTGTAAAAGCCAAATAGTGTGTACACATTTCTGATCCTTCTGCTTATATCTTGATGGCTATTCAAGATATTAAGATAATAGTTTAATGACATGTCAGATTCTAAAGTTCTCTAGACATTGTCCTTATCCTTTTTATAAAAAGCTAATCCTGGCTCTTCTGAGTGGCTCTATATTCGTTGACTATAATCATAATTATCCTCCATCTTACTGTTTGGCCCATGCATATTTGTTTCTTTGGCCTTGCCTCCTCCACACTGAAACTTGTATGTCTACCCAGGAGAAGAGTGTCAGGTGCCTATCCAGGGCATTTAGACAGACCCTCTATGGAGGATCTCTGGGTGCTCATCACAACAACTCTTCAGCCAGAATGATCTTGCCACTTGCCCCCTCATGGCAATTAGGGTACTTCTTCAGAGAGGGGAATATTATAGTTATTTAAAAATATTGTATGCAGTCCGACTGGGCTGAGCTCTTAAAAGGTCAATGCAGAAAACTATGGCTGGAGGCATATGCACTAAAGACAAGGCTTCAAGAAAAATGGGAACCACTACACCCACATACTTCCTCTAGGGATGAACAGCGGTGATTGACATTCTAAAAAGGCATCACCTTGGGTGGAGACAAATCTCAACCCAATCCTTCCAGCAAAGTCCTTGTCCCTCCCATGTGCCTTGCTAAGTGACACACTTCCCCCTTTGATCCCCATTTCATCAATATTCACTAGGCCACTACGCTTGTTGTAATCTTATTGGCTCACCAGTTTCATGCCACCTCACAGCCATTCTATGACTTTTCCATTGGATATTACCTAAATGACTATACCAGTAATCTTTCAGATTGATTATACTTCTGTCCCACTTTGAACCCACCTCACCTCACAGCTTTGCTCAATAAACACTCTTGAGAAGTGGGGTTGGCATGGGCCCCCTTGTGTCTTAGAAACTTTTCATTTTTTTTAATAAATTCTAACTACTTTTGTTTCTAGAAATCATTCCTAGAATTTAGAAAACAAATTCAGCACTTCAAATAGCAGATTTGGAATTTCTTTTGCCTACATCAGAGGTATGTATATAACTATTGAGAAGTATCTGAACATGCCAGATCTCAGTTCTTAAGTTGAAAATCTGCAACCATAAAGTGTTTCAATACCGCCTGGCTTGCTTGGGTGAAGTTTTATCATGAAATACGTTAGTCAAAGCATCCCAGGCTTAAGAAATTCAAGTGCTTACAACTATAAGAAAATCCTTAAACGTCATCTAGCTTTAATGCTATTTCCTATTTCTGGGAGACATTTTCATATTGTAGGTAAAACGCTTTGACTAGTTCCAATTTCTCATCTTCTAACTTAATACCTAATATTCTGGCATACGCACTTTTCTCATAACGTATCCTCATAACATTTTTAATAGCTAAATCCATATTACATATTTCAGTATGTTGTCCTTAAACAACTGATTATTTAAATGAAACTGATACCTATTCATTGAATGTCTCCCATGTTATGTTTCCTGATTCCCAGTCATGTTTAAAATACTTTTAATCAAAAATGTTTAGCTTTGGTTCATTCACTGGAGTAAATGAACCATATTGAGTAATACTAAGCTTATGTCCATTATAACATTTTCCTATGAAAAGTTAAATGCACATCTAAGGAAGCAGCATAGTTAAGAATTGAGAGAGCTGATCATTAGTTGGAAGATATGACCAGAGGTCTGTATCTGGTCTGCCCCGAATTTCATAACTAAAGTAGTAACAGACCAAAGCCAGTAACATATCAGTTGACATATTATCTACACAGCTGCTTTTACTCTGCAGCAGAGCTAAACAGTTCCAACAAAGATCCTCAAAGCCTAATATATTTACTGTCTGGTTCTTATTAAAAAGTTTGACCCCAGCTCCAGAATATTCCCCAGCAAACACACTGCCTCAACATAAAAAAGAAAATAAATTAGTGTCTTAGAAAAATAGACCTGTCACAAACACCTACAAAGAACTTGTATCTCCAGTTTGTCCAAAAGGTGTTAGGATAGAGATGAGACTAAGAGAAGTCACTGCAAGACCACAGCAAGATGACACCACTCTGGGGAGGAAGCCACACCCTCAAGAGGCAGACATGTTCCAAAGGCACTCCACTAGGAAAGCATTGTGAGCTCTTGCCAGCATCAGACTTCCTTCATGCTGCCTTGTTTGTTGCTGCTTTTAAGGTCTTGGTTCTATTTTGGGGGATGGGGGTCAGTGCTAGGAATTGAACCAAGGACTTTCTGTATGTTACTTAAGCATATTACCACTCAGTGAGTACATCCCCAGGATATGAAGACTGGATCACTGTCCTTCTTACTATGGTACAGAAAAAGCTGCTCCATATTTCACTACTAACGTGCAGGAACTGTGTGAATATAAAACAAGTACAGCAATGCTTTAGATGAGTGACTTTTATTTTTGTCAAGCTGAAGGAAGCCTGAGAGGTGGTACC